>WOFM01000607.1:1106626-1219106 GCA_011428145.1 Ericerus pela
TTGAATAATATGACGATGAAAGTTGTGTGCACCATGTAGAACCAGTGTATAAAATGACGCATACCCCGAAGGCGATGTACAAAGTGAAGACTTTATACATTGGTCCTAAATGGTTCCAAAATCGCCTGCTTTGTACATCATTAAGGTGCAGAGAAAATGTAATTTTTTAGCAGGCGTTGCAAAATAGTTATTTGTAATACAAATGTATAAAGTAGGTGATTTTGATTCGAGTGTTATTTTTTTAGCTCAGCAGGTACCTATTACAAAAAATTATTTTATTTTATTTACTTTTTTTTTTCTTATAAAAGTTTCTCCATTGCGCGGATTCAAACATCTGACACTTAGATTTGTGAGCTAGTTCAGTAACCACTATGCCACAAGGCTTGGTTGAAACATAGGAAATAGTTTGGTGTTTCTTAACTGCCAAAATATTTATTTATCTCTGTAGGACGTGCAAGTGTACAACTACAAACGTCAACCTCGTGTGTATGGTGCTAGCCAATATTAAAATTAAACGACTAACGTGGAGTAGTTGCCAGTATGGAAAAAGATTGTTTGTCCCACATATGTTGGAACTGGCTGCACAACTTAAGGACGAGTGTGAAGCACACCCATCCACCACTGATCAGAAGTTGCCACAATCTCAAATTTTTTTTAGGGTGAGGGGTTTTGCAAAAAATAGTGTGTGATACACGTGTATATAATAGGTGATTGATGCTCATAAGATTTGCATCACTCTGATCAAAATTACCTACTTTATACACTTGTATCATAAATAACTATTGTTATATCATAACTATAATTTTTATATTATTATTATGAAAATAACAAAAGGAAAATGACATCAAAAGTACCTTCAACAACATTAACACTGCCTATTTCAATTTTCCAAAATATCACTATTAAAACAAATACTAAATAATTTTGTTTCATTTCTGTTATTAGCACAAAGTGTGTATACAGGGTTGCGATTATGAAATGAATTGATAATTGATAGGTGAGAATTGATACATATGTGTTTTAAATGATATATCAATCACTGTCAATAATCAACTGAGTTCATGATCATTTCCCAGGCATCGACTAATGATTTTTTCAACAAGCTAATAAAAAAGTAGCTTACAGAATAAGGAGCAAGGAGACACAAAAACTTTTATTTTGTGAAAAACAAATTCTCACTTATTTTATTATTTTTTCCCTATTAATTTGTAGTAATGTAACAAAACACTAAGCTAACTGAACCAAAATTCTAAATAACGTTGTTACCAAAGTAGTGATAACAAAATTGGAATAATTTATTAATATTTAAGAACAGAAACAAAATCAACATAGTGGGTACTAATACCAGGGATAATAACAAAATCATTTGCGAATGAGTACCAGTACCAGTTACGGTACCTTTTTTCGGAAACAAAATCGCGATGTTTACTCACCCCTGGTATTCGATTCGAGTTTGAAGAAAACAAAAAATATAAAAATATTACAAAATAATGATGATGTTACTGGGCTGCGATCATGAACTGAATTCATAATTGATAGCGACTGATACGCCATTTAAAAAACATAGGGTATCAACTCTTATCAATTATCAATTCAATTCATAATTGCAGCCATGTCCAAATTTTAAAGGCTAATTATGTAAACTACAAACATTGTCGTTCGTATTATTATGGCGTATTATTTTGGTTGATCTCAAGTTGGCGAAGAAGTTGCGGGTACTGGTAGATACGTAGACCTTCAGTTAGCAGAATAATTTGTTTCTTCATCAAACGTTTACATTTCGTCGAATCAATTCTCCCCTTAGGATAGAAAATGAGAGCGAGAAAAAAAAAGGAAATTAAATTACAAATTCCCAAATTTTTCTTTTATTTGATTTAGAATGGCTCATCTGCTTCAAAAATTAAGTTTCCGTCGTGTATTTCCGGGACGTGATTTGCATTTTGTTGTTTTTCGGTCAAACCCGACGTTTTTTCTTCAATTTTAGTTTTCCCCGAGCTGGTTTTTCTTCTTTTTCTTCTGCTTTTTTCGTTGTCATTTTTTCCTTCTCATTTCGCGTTCATTTCCTTAATTTTAGCTTTGAATTTAGAGCGTTTCAAAATCCATTCTCCCTTGAAGATGGAATTTTTTGTCATATCGGAAAAAGAGATGCTGGTGAAAGCCTTTCCTATGGTGGACCTCTATCATGAATAAAGTCAAAATTTACATTTGATTAGTTTAGCTGATTGTAGCCGACGGCGCGAACAAAGAAGAAAACGATATTTCTGATGGTTTTATGCTTTTTTCGAGGGAGTGAGACTGGTGGCAAAGACAAAGAAGGAGTGAGAGAGCGAAAAAGAGAGAGTGGGAGTGAGATGTTGGTTCTCAGTTTACTTTTTCGCAACGTTCGTCTAAAATTTGGCTTGCAAATTTATATTCGTATTTTGAGTTATATGCGTTTTGGAACGGTGGAAGTGGTGGAAAAAAAAGAATGAAAATAAATCATTCGATCTAATGTTTTGGCTGCATAGTCGTTTGCAAATTGTTTTTTCAAAACGAAGATATTTCGAGATTATATTGATTTATTGATTTTCCTTTCACTCGAGTGTTGACAGAAATCGTGATGACAATGAAAGGAACTGAGGGCTCTGTGCTGCAGTCTAATATGCGAAGGCTGAAATTTCGTGATTGAAAACTATGTTTATACAAGTCCGGTTTTATGAGTTTGTGAAATTAGTAGCCGTGGCACTGAATTTAATCGAAGTGGAGGAGGCATGACCATGGTGGAAAAAAAGCATATTGTCAAAGAGATGCCGACAACCAACAATCCTACCTAAATAAAATTAAAAACAAATAAATAAATGAAAATTTTTGAGAAATTCTATAGACATTTTTCATAAACATAAAACAAAACTGATTGTCAAATCAATCTCTTATTTGATAGGAAACAAATTTATTATAACTTTTCTAAGTATTGTCAATAATTTCAATCAAACACTCACTATATTGCTGGTTAGAAAGAAATTTTGGGTGGGAGTCCGATATAAGACAGAGGAAGGGAGTTGGGACCAAAATTAAACTTTTTTGTGCCATTGGAATTTTTTTCGATTTGAAACTAATAATTATCTAGGCTCTAACTTAAGCTCTCGAAATAAGGTCAATGTCAATAAGTAACAGTGTTGCAAGGAAAACTTGGTAATAAAGAAAATGTGAAAAATTTCCAGTTAAAAAGATTGTAATTTTTCTAATTCAGTCAATAAACTCTGCAACTTTGAATGAAAGTTCGAAATATTATGGTCAAAAAATTCAAAGTTTTTCTATGAGAGGTTTAGGACAAGATGAATCTAACGTTTGCGAAGTAGTGGTAGATCCAGTGCGTCATTTTTTTGGGGAGGTGCGAAATGACATAAAATTTTGTGGAGTTAGGTTTTTTTTCTGCTTTTCAGCAAATTTTTTATAGTTTTTATGTGGATTCTGTAGTCTTACTTTTATTTTTTCCCTCGAATTTTTGTCTTTTTCTCTGGAATTTTGTAAGGGGGAATTTTCCCATTTCCTCCAGGATCCAACACTTCAAGGATAGGAAAATTGAATATAACTCAAAAACTAATGCATTAGTTGAAATCAAAATGAAGACAATCATTTTCTGTTAATACCCAATGGACTTTACAAATTACATAAAATTTCATTTTGGAGGCACAATGGAATTTGAATCTTAATAGGGAAAATCACACATAACTCATGAAATAATATTACAATCACATTCAAAATCACAATGGTGTACGTTCATATTACTCTTGATTTTTATTACATAGTCTACTGAATTTTGTGACAGTTGATCCATGGAGCGCGGAGTAAAGTGATATTGTTCTGAAAAGAAAACCTTAAATAACTGAAAGAAAAAGCTTTAATGTTGTCCAGAATCAACTGGTTGTTATCAACATGTGTACTTTTTGCTTTTCATAACATTTGAATGAAAATTTGACAAGCGCCTGCGATGAGACAAAGAGGATCTGTTTTTCGGGTGTTTCTGGTTACATCTGTAAACAAACAACCAACCAGAAAGAATAAAATGTAAGATTTCTGGCTGTGGGGACTCACCGGTATGAGGAAAAGGGGCTCAGACCCATCAATGACAGTCGCGCCCCAAAGGGCAGGCAAATAATCGTCCTTGCGAAGTTAAACACACAAATTACATTCGATTGTAATTACCTGTACATACTTGCAGGTAATGTACGAGTACTGAATCATGACACAATAAGATGATGTCATGATTCGTACACGAACCAGCCAGCCATCTCTTATCTCGATAGGGGATGATGCAACCTGGCCGTTCTCACCAACGTACGTATTCTCTTACGTACGTGTGTTTGTGTGCGTGTAAATAAGCCGTATATAAACCACCCGAATTGGCTCTAAAATCGCCAGTGTTCGGTCTGGTTCTGGCTTACCCGTACTTATGTACGAAGTGGCTGAACACGCTTAAATTCTGTTGAATTTCCTTCTAGTGAGAATATCTCTCACAACAAGGTATTCCACACTGGCCATTGAAGCTTTTTTTTTTTCAATTAGTAAATAATCTGGCTTACCCACTTTGACAGATTAGATGTAAAAATAAAACAAAAAGATAAAATTACAAAAAAAATTTTTAGTATCATAAAGATTTGAACATGAGTTCAGGGGTGACAGTTCAGGTCATTTGTAAGGAGCTAGGAGAAACTTGCTGAATAGTTGATTTAAATATAACTGCATACAACACCTGATAACGTAAATAAAATATCCTCTTTGACTGAAAGATGTTTCTGAAAATTTTGGTCGGTATCCCATCAAGTAACGAGATTAATTTATACATAACAATGAAATCCACGTGCCGTTGTTCGTAATTTCGTATTAATATCTTATTTATTTGTATGTTCAATGCAAAATTACTTAATGTTAGTTTGGCGAAACATTGATATTTGAGATAAAATATCGTCATGTATTGGGTATATTGTGAGTTAGTTTTGTCAGATATTGATATTTTTTTGATATTTGTTGGAACCACCAATCCTCCTCCCTTCACACACCTGCGAACCATCAACTTTAATTTCTATAAAAATGTCCTAAACTTATATTGAAAGCTACACTGATTTTCGTTCCACTATTCATTCGTGAAACTTTCTATACATTTGTTCCATACATACTTTCTTGTATTCTTTACTTTACATATTTTCTTTATTGCAATTACACCTATCTGAGATGTTATTTCGACAATATCTTTTATTTTTTGTTCAACTACACAGAATCTGTTAACCTCAACCTCCATAATATTTTCTAATATCAATACACAAAATATAAGTATTTTAGAGAAAATATCGGCACGTATCGATATTTTTCGCACCATTACTAAATATGTGGATTTTTGGGGAGTTCGTTTATCCAATGCTAATATAACAACTAATTTAACAATTGGAAAAAATCCACACGTTTGTTAAGGCAAGTCCAATGTACGTATGAAGTATCATCAGTCGGAATTTATAAAAATGAGAAATATTAGCTATCTGTGGGAGTTGAGAAAAATGATAAAATTTTTTCTGTATGAAATAAAGAATTTCACCCACTCCGGAGGTGAAAACAAAATAAGCAGATGCTTTTTAGCTTAATCCTAATTTCTATGGAATCTGAATTCTTCTTGTCATTTCATTAATGAGATAATAAATTGAGATGACGCAATTCAGTTAGATTTTCAAACTTTGTCTTCTCAAAAATTAACCTTTTTTGGCAAAAGTGATTTATACACGCAGGGTAATATGAAGATGGGGCATGTCCCTTCTTGTATAACTCCCTAGTACTTAGTATACTAAATTATAAAGATAGGTAATTTTTAATTTGTGTCATAAGAAAATTGGATACCTTTCGATTTGAAAAACTGTCTGGGTTCCATCTTCGACTAGGTACTCCACCTTCAGGTCAATTTTGTTTTTGTTTTTGTTTCTGGAAATATGTTGAAAAACAACATCTACAGCAACCAAAATCAAATTCGAATTCTGAGAAAAGCATACAAAAAAAATTTAAAAAAAGTAAAGCTATTCACGACTTTATTGAAATGGTTTTTTTTTTTTCAGATGTACCGATAGTCTCGCTCACATTTGGCAGTAAATTGAACCACAGTATAATAAAAGAAGGCGTGGACGTATATTTCGAGTGCAACGTAAAAAGTAATCCATGGGTGTATAAACTGACGTGGAGACATAATGTAAGTACACTCATTATATTTTTAGGTGCTGTTTGTTTTTTTTTTTCCTCTTTATCTGCCTCTCTCTTTACTGTTTCCCTTTCTCAATGACGAACGCTAACAATAAAATAAGTATAAAAGAAAATTTAACATCGCAGTTTTATTATTCGAGTTTAAAGGAAAAAAAGAAAACGAAAAAAAAAGAAGTGTCACCGTTTTATCGGAAATTTGTTCCAATTGAATTATTTTCTGAAAGATCTTCTTGATTACTTTTTCCCCTTTTTCCCGAAGACTAGAGCTTCTTACAATACACTGGATTTTGGCCTTATGTAAATTAGTTAAGCTGGAAGTGAAAAAAATAATAATGATAAAAATTACCTGACAGTAATTCCGTCACACATATCACCACTATTCGTATTCCTCGTCAAGATTTCGTCTACAGTTTTTTCTCCTCCCTTCACACTCTCTCTTCGTCGTATCTTCAAATCCTCTTTACCTCTACCTACCCTTTTGTATATAAATTGATTTATGAGGACGTTTAAAGGGTGTTAAACGTAGATCTAATGAACGAGATTGGCCATATAGCTGGTGGTAGACGAAAATTCTTCTTTTTTTTTTCCTCCATATTTGTATAGATTTAGGAACGTAAATAACGGGAAATGGAAAAAGAAAGATTTTCTTCCAGTACCTATTTGATGGAAAGGAATTTTTAAAATTTGTACCCCTCTTGAAATAGGTACCTCTTTGTGTTCAAGTACTTGTATGGCTTTTGTTGCCTCAAAATTAAGATGATTCGGCGTAATTTGAAAATTTCTATTTAATAGACTCACTTTCTGGCGTCTATATTTCATTATTTTTTTACTCATTTGGTTTAATTATCTTCTTCTATTGAAAAACTACGATTTAGAAGTCTAATAAATGAAACGAAAACCGAGTTATTTTACAAAATTTTATACAATATGTATATTGTGGAGCCTAATTATGCACGACTTCTGAGAGAAATACTGTTTACGTGAATGCAGAATATGAACTAATTCTCGATTTTGAGTTAGATTTGTAAATGGTGAACTTAAATTGGGGCTAAAAACCTGATTAATTAATTCATTTAAATTAGTAGGTACTTCATTAGAGAGAGCTTCTTTCTAAAACTTATTTTAAGGCTTTTTCTAGAGATCTATTGAATTTACAATAAACTCTGTATAGAAATTTGAAGTGCGATTTCTCAAGCGAGGCTTCCCTCAAATACATAATTTCGATCATCACTTTATTGAGAAATAGCATCTTCTCTGTTGTCGTTTTTCATTTTTCTGTTTATCTCGGCGGTGATACTAAGAAGAAACCCCCAACTGCAGTAATATGCCTGTGAACTGAAAATTAAATTGAAGTCTTGGTTGTAAAATACCTGTTTGCATACTAGTTTCAGTTTTATTTAGATATTTTATAAAACGATACCTATGAAACTTATACAAATGGATTTCGATAGATTTTGGTTGAAGTTTACGAGGAACTTTCATCATCGTAGTTTAATACTTTGCAGTTCGACATGATTTTGTGTTCACTACGCTAAGTTAACCTTTATAAAAATACATTTCAAAATAAATGAATAACATCCACCAGACCTATTCTTTACTTACCCTTAGACATTTTTAAGTAGGTTTTCTATTAAAAATCTACTTATTAATTTTGGTGTCATGGAACAACCTGCGGGTGGGGTTAGGTACGTTTTTTGTTTCATAACTCAAGGAAAATTTTGGTACTAATAACTCAAATTCATATATATATATATATATGTAAAAAGAACACTCTTCTTTTTCGAATGACTACAATTTTGTTTGTTACTCTCGTTCTTTCATGAATTTGTAATGTTTATTTTTGTTTGACCCACATTAAGAAATTGACACAATTTGACTATCTAATATTTACCGTTCCGATCTTGTTATCTTTAAGTTACGTCATTTCATGTATTATCGACTCGACCATCCTTTGTTAAATGACATCATTTTTGACCATACTCAACATGACTATTTTCCCTTTGTAACGAACGTCGATTTCATTTATCGAATTCATTCATTCATTCATTCGTCCGTTAATCACCGTTTCAGAAAGACAGATAAAACTTAGTCGTATCTTCGTTCGTTTCTTTGTGTATAATAATCTTGAATTTTCTAATTTCACTACCGTATTTTAATCGTGTCAATAAACTCTGCTTTTGATTACGAGTTCACGAAACCTTATTTACGTGCAAATAAGATCGAGTGGAATACCCGGAAACAAACTTACATATATATAAAATCTAATTTCTTGTTATCACGGTATAAGTCGCAATTTTTATCTGATAGGCATGAAATTTACAATGAATATTAATACTAAGCCAATAACTGACCTATTGATTTTGTTGCGGATCCGCCTACTTCCGGTATGGTTATTTTTATTTTTGTTTTGGCTATAAAATTTTTGATTTTCAACCAATAGCTACGAAATTTTGAAACAAATATTCACTATGATATATTATAATTTTCTATGAATTTTTTTGCGGATCGGCTTTAAGGTACTTTCAGTATGGCTACTTTAGTTCTTGTTTTGGCTATAAAATTATCAATTTTCGATCAATAGTTACAAAATTTGTAACAAAAATTAAAAGTTGCTGTAAATTTTGGTGCCAATCGGTCGCATGGTACTCCTAATAACACTATTTTTGTTTTTATTTCGCCTATGAAATGCCTAATTTTAGACCAATAGGAACGTAATACGGAACAAATATTTATTACGATCTATCAATAACTTTTTAGTGACTACCTAATTTCGCATTTTTCGAAAACCAACTTTTTTTAACGGTGCTGTTGCTGCGTTAGGTTTTTTTATATTGTTCATTCCCCGACTTATTCTTTAATCCTCTATCTTATTACTTTCTTTAAGAACATTATCTTCGACGTTGAGAATATTCTTTCAAAAGTGTAATTACTTACTTTCATTTTTTTTTTGTAACTTTAACTTAAATTCGCCTTCTTTAAAAGAGAAAAAAAAAATTCCACTTTTTTTGTTAAATTATTTGCTAATTAAAAAAAAATATGTATATTTTTTTTATCGAAAAGTTCAAACTATATTCGCTCTTCTCTTCCCTTCTTTTATCACTGACTGATTAATGACGGCATTTAAATGTGCCGTTGCTACAATTTATTTCAAAGAGAAAATTAAAAACGCCATAAAAAAGGTCAAAGAGATTAATTGGGAGAAAAAAATTATTCGCTATCGGCTTGTGCTTTACCTTTCAGTATGCAGGCCTACAGAATTTTTTTTTTTTTTTTCAGTCTTCATCACTAATAATTATTACTTTCTTCGCCGAATGAATTCGTATTTTGATGATATAGCCTCCAGAAATAATTTTCAAAAACAGTTTTATTATTTAGCGATAAGAGAACATTTTAATCGTCGGTTGACTGTTGAATGAACGATAACTAATCGTGAATTATTTGATATGGGATTTGTGGTAGGCTAGTTTAGTAGTGAAGAACGATTTTGGTTCGGTTCAATGTCGCAAAAAACCATTTGATTGATTTTTTGCGGAAAGAAGAAAAATTTTTTTTCAAAATTGAAAAAGAGAAATATTTAGTTGAATGTTTTGAGGACAATGACTAAGTAACGAGTGATTTGATCCCAAAGTTTAAATAGAAAAATTAATACAAATGAAAAATTAGGTTCGAATAATAAATTAGGTATAACTGAAACACGAAAATCAATACGAAGGTAAATTTATGGTTCAACCCTTATGTTTATGGTAGTTACCTACATTTTTTTTTAAAGTCTCGAGTCATTACTAAAGTAAAACTGTACGAAGACGATCGACTTCTCTGCAATGCTAATAACTTTTTCAGAACAATGGTGTATTGCAACCGACTGAATAGAATTTTTTTGTTGCTTGCATCAGTTACATGTTAGACTTTATGACTGGTGAAAGTAGGACACATTCTGTATTCTACTGTATGGAGAAAGGTTGGTCCGGATCCAGCTGCTAATAGTCTGTCAGCATGATTTTTCCGAACACATGTTGAAGCATCAAATGAACGAACTGAATGCAGTACCATTTTGGGTCTGAATAATGACGGCAGCTACAGTTATGAGACCAAACATTAAATCACTACGCATTGGCAGCCCCGAAATGAAAATTTATTTTTCAAATTCCCAAATTCGTAGTTTTTGGACATGAGACAGTTTGAAATAACGTCCCCCATTTCTTTCTTTCTCATTGGATGTGAGGAAATAACTCTGTTTGAAGGACAAAAGTAATAAAATGCAAAGTTTTTCAATCGAAGTTATGACTGATGAGCTCAATTCCCATCAATAAAAATATGATAGATTCCTTGCGTGCTGCTAAAACGTGATAAGAAGACATATCAAATTTCATCATTTTACTCTCTCGAAAAATAAAAGAAGGTATGGTAACTTATCAGCTTTTTGAAAATAGTCACAGATTAGTTTTGAGCAAATAAATAGTATCGCTCCTCATTTTTTTCGAGCTTGCTCACTCCAGCTCGTTTGAAAAGCAACAGGTCCGCTCATTTCCGCTCCAATTAATTTTCTTGTTAGTAAAATTTACATAAAATTTGGAATTTTGTTTGTGAAACTACGAATTTGTTTCGTAAAGATTTGGTAAAATTATCGAAAAATTGTACTCAGTCAGTATTGCCAAATATTTCAGAATAAAAAAGAAACTGATATAATATAAAATTGTTGTAAAAACAGAAAATCCCAAAGAAGTTGAAAAGTAGCTGAATTCAGCTCAGACTCCTCGAAAAAAAAGGAGTCCGCTTACTCCAGCTCCTTGGATAATTGACCTCGCTACAGGAGCTGGAGCGAATTACGCTCCTCTCCCCCTCATGTGTGGCGATCTTCGACAGGTTGCGATTTGCAACGCAAGCTGCAGGCGAGTATTACAAATCGCACGTTTCAAGGTTGCTCATATTGCTCTCAAGTTGCAAATGCTATTTTTTGCAATACTTACACATGTGCAATTAGGGAAGGTGTCTGATTGATAGGAAGGAAGAGCCAAACATTTTTGTTGTGTGAGAAAATACTTGTTTTCCTTCCACTATTGACTTTAGCTCCCCCTAAAAATTTTTTGCTTCCTGATTGGAAATTTTAAGTTTTGGGCTTTGAAAACAGAAATCTTGTATTGTGAAAAGTATATTCCGAGTCAGTTTTTTCAGTGGCAAAACATCATTTTCTTGATGGTACATCTCTGGGTGATTAAATGATACGCTCGTCTTTTCTAAAGGGGGGTGATAAAAATTTAAAAACTTAACATTTTTTTTATTGTGTTGTATTTGTGTATGTGTATGTGTGTGGGTAAATGTGAAAGGAATCTCTTTGGATAGAGATTTCTTCACTGTATTTTGGTTATGTTTTGCCAATGTGAATGAAAAATGAATTATATTTTCATGAATTCCGGGTAAATGCTTTATAAAAATTTTTATATAAGTAATGCTTTTTTTATACCTACTTTTTTAGTCCTACATCTCCATTTCCCTAGATGTGGGCACTGGAGGATTCGCCACTGATTTTTTTGAATATGAAGAGCTTTTGTACCCATTATTTCATATTATGAGAACTAGAGAATATAACAAAAGAACAATAAAATTGTGCAGATACCTACTTGATACAGGGTCATGCAGGACGAGCCTCTTACCTCCATAGGCTTATATATGTATATATATATACTTTTTTTTTGTTTGTTTAGCTGGGCTCAATTTAAATTCCTTCGAATTCTACGGTCCCATCAAAAAAATTTGTTTTTACTTCTAACTGCTACGATGTTTTATTTTCGCCGTTACTTTAATTCAATTTCAAGAACGTGACGTTGTTTAAAATTTGCTGCAGGAAACAAAAACGAAAAAGAAAAAACACTATAACGAGGAACAAAAATGCTTTAATAAGATTATAACCTGTGGACTGTTATGTGTTTATCTTTTTTTTTTTTTCATTTTTTCTTTTTCTGTTTTCGGAAAAATACAGGGTAAGACCATACATAATAATCCAGCTCTGGGCACGTTGGTCAGTAATCAGAGTTTAGTCCTGCAAAAGGTGACCAGAATGCTGGCAGGTTTATATACGTGTGTTGGAAGTAATCAAGAAGGTGATGGAGAAAGCAGTCCTCTTTATTTAGACGTCAAATGTAAGTTTACTCTTTTTTCCTTCTTTTTTTTTACTCTCTTATCTAATTTTGGTTTATTTTTTGCGCTTTTACCCCCGCCCTCTATGATGAGTCGTTTTTGGTGCTGGTTAAATGGAAACGGTGTGTACGTGACCATTTTCAACAATGGCAATTAGTCATTTGGTAAACAATAAAAAGGAAGATTTTCTTTGCGATTACGAAGAAAGTAATTGCGATTGAAAATAAATGGCGCAAAAGGTAGTTGATATTATTGTTTGTGGAGTAGTTATCTGAATGCGGGATACTGAACAGGAGATTGTATGAGTAGTACCTACCTATAAGCAATTCGGTCATTATTTTTCTACTTTTTCGAACGTTGCTCTTTTTTTTATTCCTATAAACTGAGTATATTCTTGCTTCTTTTTTTTTTTCACTCGATGATCTTTCGCCCAGTTACTGTATATAGAGCTCTCCTCGCTCAACTGACCCTATTTTTCTGTTTTATGAATAAAATCAGGGTTTTATAAGTATCGAAGTCAACATTCTTGCCTTTGAAAAAAATTCCTTTGGCGATTTAAATGGCAATCATAGTAGCTCCCTATCCCTCCTCTTGATTTTAGTCAATTTAAAATCTCATTTAGATGAGTTTTCAGTAGGAAATTTGGCTTACTCACTTCCTCTCTCTGCTGGCACACCAAAAAATCCTTGGAATAAAGTAGTTTTTTTCTGCATGGTCTGACTACATAAGATTAATTTTCACAACCTAAAGAATAGATCATAATTATTAATTTGATTCCCACGCGGCAGCTTTCTTGAGAATAACCAGACATTGATTTCATTAGATATTTTATTTCATCTTCCAAAATTATGGCGTGAATGCGTAGGAGCTAAGTTTCTATATAACATATTTTGTTTGTTAAATATAATTTTATTTCATGCCATTCTTGACACTGCACTACATTCAGTTGTGATTAGGGACATCTATGGTATCTATATGGGTCACCTTTTGACTTACCAACATTCTAAAAAGTGACGCATGAAAAATACCCAACAATCGTTTAGTTAATACATAAGTGACATAAAATCTGAACAAATCACTCTTAATTTGCCAGTGTTGGTCTGAGGTTGCAATTTGAGACTCCATTAGAACAGAGCATGCTGTTTTTATACGTGACGGAATATGATATAGTTCTTGTACCAACATCTGAGGGCGCTAAAATCGGGTTTGGTTACTATACAGGTTATTCTTATTACCTATCAAGATGCTTGCTTTTTCAACACAAGTTTCTCCTCCTTTTTTCAACAGTTGCGATATATTGCTCTTGATCTTAGGGGTGCTAAGGTCGAATCCCCACAACAGCAGGTTTTTTATCCTTTTTTGTTTTTTATTAGTAAATTTTGAACCTGTGACTACGATGGGAGGAGTTTTGCACTTCTCACAAAAGAATATTTTTGAAAATACCTTCTTACAGAAACTTATTTTTAGAAGTTATTTTTCATGTCCCAACTATGGTGTTTTTGTTGATTAAAATACATTTGCTCCATATAATTATATCCTCCTTGGTACGTTAAATATAATATGCACTCACTTTGTTCTCTCGATACGAAATTTACTATTTTCTCTAACTGAAAGATGCCCGAGTAATTTGGCCAATTTAACGTAGTTCCTGAATTAGGGTCAGTTTTACTGCGTAAGTAAAATGCTGAGTTAACTCTAATTTGAGTTTAACTCGTCAATTTCAGTAGGTTAACTCTTGTACATTCTGCCATTGAAGAGTTAACTCATGTTAACTCAGACTGTAAATTACAACTGATCATTTCTAATTTATCGTCGTATATGAAGGGTAAGGGACAACTCGGCAAAAGGTCTCGAAATAAAGGGTAGTTGTTTGAAGAAGGAGAGAAAAATAAATTGAAGTAAATTTTGTTTAAGAAAACCGACTGCGTTAATTTGAATGAGTAGCTCTCACTATGGTAGATATGCCCAAATTTATGACAATAATTTTTTCAATCTTTGAATTCTCATTTGCTTCTATTATACCTTCCAAATTGTTGATTTTTAAATATGAATAGCTTAGGATATTCTCCTGATGGTCAGGAACGTTTTGAATCTACTTTTATTAAAATCTATAAAGTAAGACACTTGTTCTAAGTAAACAAAATTCCGTTAGTTTGGGAGATAGGACATACCAAACATATAATCTCCTCTGTACGCAGTCAGTAAAAATGTCATACTGTTGTATATCTTTGTTTACTGTGGGAATCGCCATATCTTGTCCAATAAAAAATACATTTGCCAGTTACAGCTGGTGGTGAGATGTCTGTGTGGTTAAGTTCACCGCTTTTAGCGGGCGAATATGTAGGTCCTAGGTTCGATTCTCCAAATTGAAATTTACAGATAATTGATTTTCCGTGGTTTATATTGTTAAGTGACATGAAATTGATTTTTATAGTGGGAATGTATCTATGTTCGAATAACATAAAATTGATTTGTGGAAAATAAAATTAAAAATTTTAAACTTTTACGATATAAATTCATCTTCATATTTTTTTAATTTTATTGCAGTTACTAACGCAACAAAATATGACATAATTTGGTACCAGACCACTGTGATCACTTTTATCGAGTTTATTGTTATCAGCTATGATTTGGTGCTATTCTGTAAATATTAGGGCAGTTAAAGAGTGTTACGTTTTTATATTTACAGAATTGCATCGTGGAATCCGTTCTAAACGAACAAAAGCAATAAAGCTAATTTCAAATTATATAAGATAAAAGCTTATTTTTTAAAAACTCGGTCAGCTCAATATTGATGGTTGAGATGATTTATTGAGAGTGCATAATTTATAACTGCGTTATGCTGGTGCTGTATATACTAGGGATAAATGAGGTTTTTCAGTTCTCATGTTTTTTGATTATGAAGTGTTAGGTGATTTTCGAATGCCAGTACTTGTATTTGGTTTAATAACAGTTGCACTTCTATAGGTATTCCAATTTACCCGATATAACACTACTTCAAAAAAATGAATGAGTTTGTTATTGGTAGATTAACATGAAGTAGACGTGAGACTTCATATTGAATAGGAATACCCACCGTATTGGCAGATGGTGTTATTAATGAATTTTCATTCCAACTAATTTCCTTATACCGAATTTGTTAGTAATCGGTTTCCATACCCGATAGTAAAGTTTCAGTTAGAAAATGATTTTTTTTTTATTGTTTGTGTACAGAGCATTGACAAACGGCCCCTCGCACTCTTACTTCCCACAGAAGACTCGAATTTAAACGCTGATCATTGTTTTTTTTTTGTTTATTGTTTTTTTTCAGTTGCACCCATCTGCAGACCTGGCCAAGAGTCTACGTACGGCGTTGGACGGCTGGAGACGGTGATGGTGGCCTGCGAAATCGAAGCAAATCCGACAAATCTTACGTTTGTATGGCGATTCAATAACACGTCAGGTACGACAAATTTGTCCCGTGAACACTACACCGTCGAGGGCAGCCGAAGTGTGGCCAAATTCGTACCACACACCGAATCCGATTACGGATCGTTGTCTTGCTGGGCGAGAAACGAGCTGGGCGTACAACTGGAGCCCTGCATTTACCACATAATACCAGCAGGTAAATATACGTACCACCTATCTACCTGTTATATCGGATTAAATTTGTTTATATTTATATTGGTGCAATGTGGGTACAAGCTCGGTAAAATTATTATATGCAAATTAATATGATGACGAAAAGCCATCCCCTCAGCCCATTGCACATCACTTCCTCGAACTGATTCGCTAAACACTACTTTGTTACGTGCTTTTTTTCTTCTTCTTCATATTTTGTTTGGCTCTTCGCATTTTATGTTTTTAATGGAATGAAAAAAAAAAAAAAAAAAACAAAAAAAAACACGTCTTCCCATTTAATCCATGTTATTTGGAAAGCATTACTCGCGTTTTAAGGGGTTTGGTTTGGTGTATAGGTGAGAGAATAACTCACCCCTCTGCTCTGTGGTCGTTGTTGGTTTTGCATCGGAATACGTAATGCGAAATATTATGAGATACACAGCGCAGCGTTTAAGCGTGTTTTAAGGGGGGATGTGACGTCTTATGCTGGGAATCGAGGGTTGCAGTTTTGAATTTCTGATGATTGGTTACCAACGTAGTACCTACGTAGTGTGTGTACCGATACAGAGAGCAAAAATATGTATCGAAATTGACGGGGTGCGAATGCTACGCGGAAATTCATCGAGTGAGTGATTTGTGTGCGGTGCATTAAATGCAGTCGTAAGTAAGAGGCAAACAGAAACCGCTCTACCTCGTGTTTTTTATTTTTTATTTTTTTACTTTCCAGAATTTTATTGGTGATTTATTCATAACTAACGCAAGTGATGCTTTCGCTCGATAAACCTATATAAGTTACGCTTTATCAGCTTATCAGAAATTTTGGTTTCCTTGGGACCCTACTACCCACCTATACCTAAGCACAACAGGTTCGTTATAGTATAAAGCCCTCACTGACTACAAATGTCGATTAACCTCTAGGCAGAATTGTGCAACATAATAAAATACCCGTGAGGTATCTAAAGAATTTTCAAAATTCAGGTGACTTCCAACATTCTTCTTCAAAGAATGAAGTTTATTATCTGATGTTTTCACCCCTTACCTTCTTCCATTTCTGTTTGTAGCCTGGTCTTTTGTCCAGCTACTATCAGAAATGGAACTAGATGAAGTGATTTCTCTCTCCCTCTTTCATAAATTTTAGGGATTACTCCAAATCTCAGAGAATGAAAAAAATCACTCCAATTGATACCTTCCTTTTAATTTTGTCAAAAATTATACAAGTTCAAAACAAATTATTCCCAGACAAATTACAAACATAAAAATTTAGGACTTACCAGAGTAAAGGAACTAAATGGAATGTTTTCTTCCACTCTCTGAAAGTTAGCTCCAGCCCCAAAAATTTGTAAGAGTGGGAGAAACTACTTTTTCTCGGCTCATACACCAAAAAGATGTTATTATTAAATCAATTTTGATTCGCAAAATATGAGATTTCAAAATCAGTTCTGAACATCGAAAAAAATTTTAATTTCATCAAGTGTAGAAACAGTGTAGAAATGAGTTTTTCTTAACCATTTGTTGTTTATTTCTTTACAGCATTGTTTACACGTATAAAATTGGCAAAATTTCATTAAGTAAAAGGGCCATTTTACATAGTAATGCTTACATAATCAACCAAATTTCACTCCTTGATATATCTATTCACGAATGAAGTTTACCTGTTTCATCGAATTAATAATAACCTCATTTTGGTGGATTCACTGAAAAAAATATAATTTAAAACAAATCACTTCCAACATTGGAAAATAAATTTTTTCATTTCATTCCCCTAAAAAATTGGAAATTTTTAACATTCTGAATATTACTACCAATTTTTATACTCATAGTATTTGTGAGAATTTTGTAATCCATGAGAATGATTCATTATTACAACTGATTATTACATTTATATCCTCAGTGTAGAGTTGAACTGAGTTTCTTATTTATAGTTTCAGCTATTGTATAAGTAAAACTGACACCAAATTGCTATAAAAGTGGCAGTGATTATGAGCCAACTTGAAGAAACAGTTAGTTCAGAACAAGACGTAGCTTTTGTCAGTTTGGGGAACTGAACCTGGGACTATATATTCACCAGTTAAAAGTGGTGAACTTGACCATGCGGCTATCTTACCACCAGCTATAACTGGCAAATGTATCTTTACGTAGGATGAGGTTTGGCAGTTCCCACATAGGTTAACACTAAATACATCTTGAATCGACACAATCTTTGTACAGATTCCAAGTCCAAAAAATTAAGGTAGTGTTCCGTCCCCTTTTTGCAGACAATTCAGTTCGTCTACAAAAATGTGTCGAACAAATTATAGACAACTATTATTCCTAATTCTCGGAATAATAGCTGTCTATATTTTTCCTAGCTTCTCACGAATGGACACCACCAGATATGCTGACAGTAAAGTGTCATCATATTTGGCGGATGTTCCATGTCACGCCACCTTTTTGGTTGGCCATCTTTTGATTGGAACAAAGGAAACAAAAGTGATGTCGTATCTTCATTTTGAAGACATAGTCATTCCTGAACTAGCAGTTGAACAGAAACATTAAGGTCCATACTCGATGTTATGGATATCAGGTCTCATTATTATTAAGTATCAGCATTAAGTTAAAGTTTAAATGTGTTTTGTAATAACTTGAAGTTCAAATTTAATAAAAGATAAATATATGTATTTTATCTTATTTGTTGAAGTAATTTGAAAGTATTGAATTACTCACGCAACAAATTGGCGCCCGAACAAAAAAACCTTCGGAAGTAAAATTTAAAAATAATAATTCTGTTCAAATAAAAACTTTTCAATTTTTCATAAAGTAAAAACATTTTCTTCTCGTGTGAAAAATATTTTAAACCGCTCGCAAATAATTACTTTAATTTTGCTAGAGCAAATATTTTCGTGTGATTATTAAATAAATCGTGGCTAAAATAATTCAGCTATTTAAAACAAAATTAAACAAACATCTACGAAATCAAATCTTTATTGCAGAGGACTACAAACATTTGATTAAGACAAATAAAAATAAAACATTTAAAAATAAATTAATAACAAAAAACAGATCTAAAAATAAACTTAAAAATAGATCGAAGATCCAGATCCGGTTCCTGAAATCCAAAAGAAATAAAATCAGACTAACAGGTATTCAAAACCACAGTGCAGAGAACGAGAAGTCACTCACCAACAGCGTCAATCCGAACAAAACCAACGATAAACTACGGAAGACTACAATGCGCTACTCGCCGTCCATCTGTAAGCAAATTATAAATTTATCTTCCGTTATTTCAGAAAAATTTGAAACTATTATTGATATTGTGAATAATATTGTAAAATGTAAAATCTCCCAACCTTTGCGAATGTCTGAAAAAAGTGAAAGTACAAGTGCATCGCTCCCGGATATTCTAGACTCGAAAGCCGAAGAAAATATTTTAGAATTCGAAAATCATCCTAAAAATTTGTATGAAAACTTGTCTGAAGAGGAAAATTACCCACTCCTTGGTAACCATTGGGGAAGTCGAGTATCTACTTCCTTTCTCTATCATGTGCTAAAAGTGGCAAAAGTAAAGAGGATAGAAGGAAGAACACGTATCAAACTCCAGAAAAAACTATACAAAGGTAGACATTCTAAACATTGGTTATTACATATACTATACTCCAACCCCAACACCGAACAATTCGAAAGAACAAGTAATTTTGATAGATTAATCTAAGAAAGTAAAAGTTACTGTAGAGTAACAAGAAGTATAAAAAATAAAGACCCCAAAGAAGCTGAAGAAATCTTCTCCGATACAGAAGAAGAAGACTTAGAAACTAAAGGAAAAAAGTTAAAAACAGAGAATAGAAAAAATGAAGAAACAGAAAGAAGATTAGGGAGCCGAAGTCTCAGCTCCAGTTTTGAAAAATTCCTATCTAAAGTATCACACCACGTATCACCCAAGAAATCGATTTTGGTTACATCCGATTTCTCTCTCCCAAATGACAAAGACGAAATCTTCCTCGGAGAGGAATCAATTCTGAACCAACGTTTTGTCGACAAACCCTCACAGTCTAGTGCTGATTTATCGCCATTAGTCCCTCAAGGACAGGGAAAGTCCTCACAGACCAAAATCCAACATTCAATTCAAATTCACGTAAAAAGCCCAGAAAATTTAGAAAAACCAATAAATTAAAATCAAAATTCAACTCCTGAAAATATTTTCGATCCTATTAATTTATTACCCCCAGAAATACGCGTAGAAATTTGATCAAAAAGAACCTGCGTACGTCAACATAGTAAACGTTGAAAATAAAAATAACCCATTTCTAAAATTAGAAAATAAAAATATGACCCCGGAAGACATCGCTGAAAATAACGCACGCTTGCTTTTGCAACAACAACAAGCAAGATTTGCAGCAGCGAATGAAGCCTACACGCAACACAACCTAGCCATGAACAATTTTTGGAAACGGTCAGAAAGATGGACTCAAAGCCATTTTTCAAATGGCCCCAACGAGGACATCTTTGAGTTCCTTTTTGAATACGAAACTCAGGCAAAAACCTTCGAAGAAACTGAGTATGAAATGATACGAAACCTAAATATAGCCCTTCGTAGTACAGCTCTCAAACTGTTTGCAGCAGAAGCTGAAATAACCCCAGAAATCTCATGGTTAGAAGTAAAACAAATCTTAACACGTATCTTTAAAAAAGATAAAGATACGGTAAAAAAACGTATCAAATCTTTGAAATTTGACGATTCATATTTCAGTACGAATGTACCTAAATTTTTCCAACTCTATAAACAACTCGATGCAACCATTGGTGAGAAAAAAATTTGTGACCTTTTACTCCCAAGACTAACAGGAGAAATGAGGAAATTCTTTGCGTCTAAAAAGTGAGATTTCAAAAACATTCACAGATTGGAAAGAATTCAAAGAAAAAGCATTAGACTTAACCAATGTCCAAAAAACAGAAGAGATGCTAAATAAAGCAACAGAAACGATTGCCAAGTTAACAAAACAGATGGAAGAGATGATGAAGGGAAAAGCTCCCAAGAAAAAAGAACCTGCGAAACCCATAACTCCGCCCATCTCTCCAACTGACCCTGTTATTGTGGCATTAGTGGAGGCAGGATGGAAACCCCCTAATGCCAATAAACGAAACCAAAATCAAACAACAGAAAATGAAAATACAGAATCTAGACCACGTAGAGACAGAAATTTAAATAATAATAATAATAATACTAACGAATCAAACTAAAGTAACCCAAGAAGAAGGCAGACTAGAGAAAGAGAATCCAATCGACCACAAAATAACCAAAATTCCTATAGACCCCCAATGAGAGAATCCTATCGTCAACAAAACAACGATAGATATCCTCCGAGAGAAATAAATTGCTCTAATTGCGGAAGAAGGGGACATCTCTCAAGAGATTGTCGACTATGTAGTCGTGTTACGCCCCAATTCCCACAAAGAAACTTTAGACCGCCAAGATTCAACAACAATTTCGAAACAAACTTTAATCAACTGTTCAACATCTATGGACCACCACAACAGAATGGTTATGCACAGGCATATAGTGCCCCAGTTCTAAATCCACAACCATGGACAAATGCGACAAATTATGCTACCCTCCTACAACTTGCAAACTCCCAATGTAGTTCCAAGTATCCAACAACAAAATTTCACTCAACAACCAAAAAACTTGCAGTAGAGCCCGTTTGCTCTATACCATATAATGGCAATGACTTTCGGGCTTGTAATGGCAATGTCCATCATCCGGACTGCGCTGCTCTCTTAGTGTTAGATCCACACACGCCACATAATCGGAAAATTCATATCCGTAGTGCATCGATGAAATTAGTCAGGGCGAGGTTTAAACTAATTGTCCCCTGCAACATTGTGAGTCATGAAGAATATGAAACACAGGGAACAGTTGACAGCTGCTCTGAAGTGACGCTTGTACAATACGACCTTGTAAAGGAAAATGTGATCAGACCTGCAAGAGTGTGTATGGTAGCCACTAACGATAGTGCAGTAATCGTTAAAGGAGTTGTGGAAATCACCATAAAAATGGGTGACCTCCTCCTCGATGCAGAAGCATACGTAACCTCTGAGGTAACCACATCTTTACTACTCGGATACAATTTTTTAGATCGACATAATGCCGACATATTATTTAGTAAGAAATTATTTAGAATACGACCACCATGGAAATGCGAAACATTTAGTATAATTAAGTTTAAGGAAGAAAATTGCGAAGGATTCATAAGAGTAGACAAAGATTTTTGCATAGAAGTAAATAATGAATATTGTGTAAACCTGGATCCAGAAATGGGAAAAGCAGATCCAGATGAGTGGTTTTTAACAAGTTATGGTCTAGAAGGCGAATATATTGTTGATGATTTAGGATGGCCAGCCTTAAGATGCTATAGTCTGCACTTTGACACCCAGATTGCACAAGGGACAGTTTTAGGATGCTATAGGCTTCGACAGCCAACTATGCGGGACCGTCAGACCAATTCCGTCCACCATGGCCAACCCAGCATCCAACGCATTACATCGAGGATACTGTGGGTAACCAAGGTGAGGAGGTTAATATGCTAAAACTTGTCCACATAACCCGATCTGATGACAGCATTATCCACAACAATGAAGGAACACAAGTGAAAATTAATAAGAATTTAACGAAGGAACAAGGTGGTAGTAAACATTCTAAAAAAATATATCCATATATTTACGGAAGAACCTGCCAAGGTAAAACCTACGAAACTAAAAACAGCAAATGTCTACTTGAAAACAGACGAGCCGGTTCAACGTAGAAATTACCCTATATTTTTCCTAGATTCTCACGAACAGACACCACCAGATATGCTGACAGTAAAGTGTCATCATATTTGGCGGATGTTCCATGTCACGCCACCTTTTTGGTCGGCCATCTTTTGATTGGAACAAAGGAAACAAAAGTGATGTCATATCTTCATTTTGAAGACATGGTCATTCCTGAACTAGCAGTCAAACAGAAACGTTAAGTTCCATACTCGATGTTATGGATATCAGGTCTCACTATTATTAAGTATCAGTATTAAGTTAAAGTTTAAATGTGTTTTGTAATAACTTAAAGTTCAAATTTAATAAAAGATAAATATTCGTATTTTATCTTATTTGTTGAAGTAATTTAAAAGTATTGAATTACTCACGCAACAGGTAGTTATTGCTTTATTTTATTTTATTTTTTTTTTCATTTTCATTTGACCAATTTTTTGTTGTTTTGGGCTGAAAATCAAGGTGAAAAAATTCACCCATTTTCATCCATTTCATAATATGAACTGAAATGAAAATTTGTCATTCACAGCCTAAGACTCAAAACTTACCGATTCTATTTTTGTCAAACCAGAAAGTCTCTGAAGCTTTTTTTTTACAGTTGGCAAGTAAATCATCTCCTAATAAATCAGGGGCAACCTTCAATTATTATTTGTATGTATATTGTGGTATCTCAATGGGAGTACATTCAATTCATAAGGAATTTACAACCAATACTTCAAATTCTAACCAAAAATTTTATAAGAAAAAAAATTTTTCAGGGTGTTCAAATAAACCAGGTGTTGGGAACTTGTGAGAACACCCCCACAATGATTCTATCTAACATCAATATTAACAAATATATTTGTATTACCTTACTCTCATTTCCACTCTAACCTTGAAGAAACACACGTTCGACTCAACCCATGATATTAAAATAAATTTATATATTCCAAGAAATAATTTTACAAACTGAAAATCCATTAATTTAATACCCAAATATCGAATTATACAATTCTTACCTTAAAGTATCATGTAAAATTATATTCTAGAAGTACCAAAATATTTGAAATGCATCGTTACTGCTACTAGCGTCTTCTTGAATCCTCAATAATTGCCCAACTTGACCGGAATTTGATGTTTGAATTTAGTTTTTCTCCGTGAAACTAGCGAAATCAGGGTATATAGTAATTGATTGAATAGAAATTTTGATATTGTCGGACCAAATTTGCTAGCTTTGACTCAAAAACCGGATGACTGCAGCAATGATAAAGGATAGCAAAATTTCTGATTCCAAAAATTTGAACCGAAGGTTTTCTTCTTTTTGTAGAATTTTTATATTATTGAATATTTCAAATTTTTCACAGAAGGATTTTACTTTAGCCGAAAACTTTTAGGCAAAAACATTTGTGAAATAATTTTGAAGTTACAGATTACTTCTAGCTTTTTTTACTTATAAAACATTTTTTTAACACAAATAGCCAACCAAAAACTTGACTATCATTTTAACTTTTTTCAAGTATTAACTATAGAATACTTTATAACGGTCTAAAATACTGTGCAATTCTAACTGTGATAATAGTACGAGAGAAAAAAGTGAAGCTGCAGGCTCATATCCTGACTTTATATAGCCTCGAGGCATCTTAGAAGATTGCCCAATATTAGGGTAGACCATTTCTGATTGGTTCAAATTTTTGTACATGACCGAAAGTTTTACAATGTCCAATAGAAAAAGATCCCCATATATTGAAATGAACTAGAAAAGGACAGAAAAATGGGTGAAAATTAACTCAAATTGACGACTTAGTATCGATTGTAAGCGGTTGATTTGGTTTATCAGTAACAAGCTGAAATTAATCTAAAAATTCGCACTTTCATAGGGATCTGAAGTCTGAAAAAACATAAAATCGACTGTAGAAAAATGAATAAAACATTATAGTGGTATGTGTAGCTCAGTTGTTTATAGGATTTGTCTTTATACCAGTGAGACGCGTGTTCGACTACTACTTTCCTGACCCAAAAACAGTGGTCTGTATTTAGCCGCTGTTTGTCCGCAGCGATAAAGTTTGGCCGACAGGCTGTGGGTGCAGCGAAACTGATAATGAGTGAAACGGTGCCTGCGGACCAGCCTTCCTAATACTAATATCCACTATGCATATACTGTTATTTCATCCAGTGTTGCTACTCTCGGTGCCTTTGATAACTTTTAACAACAGAACAGGACACATGAAACGAACAATTATTAATAAAACAGAAGGCTGGCTACTAACATTTTATGAGCCTAAAATTCACGTATTGAAAAATTATATAGATTTTAGGTGATTTCCGGTCCATTCAACTTCATTTTCTGGTCATTTTTTCACAGTAATTTATTCAAAATTTGCAACTTTTTCCCAATTACGAGTGATTTTTTTTAGTTGATCTTATATCGATTTAATTAAAATCTGTTATGAAGATAGTTTATCGAAAAATAAATCGTGGAATGTCCATATTTTTTTCACACATTTCGTTGAAGCTGTTCATTTTAGCAAAATATGTTTCCATTTGGCGAGGTTAAATCAAAAAAATTAAATTTATGAATAATAAGTAACTAACAAAAATCGTTGCAAGACTGTTCTACCCGAATTTAGTATAATTACCCTCGGTGTATTAATTTCTATGCTTGAATTGTAGGCCTGTTTTAGAGGATGAGCATTTTACATAATATTAGCGTTCGTCTTTGATACCCTCTTCTCAGAAGACTAACAAACGAAATTAAAAAATTTTCTTTTTGATAATTGTGTGCTTCGCAGGTCGACCAGATGCAGTTACTAATTGCACCCTGACCAACCAAACGTACGACACGCTGAGCATTAGCTGCGAAGGTGGTTTTGACGGCGGATTAGCTCAGGAATATGGCATGGAGGTGTACGACGCCATTACGCGTGATTTAATACGAAATTCTACCGGCAGCGAACCCATATTTGCTATGGGTGGTTTGTCGTCCGGCGCTGCATACGATATCGTATTGTACGCCTACAACGCCAAAGGACGCAGTCGTACGACTTTGATGCAAACGTTTACCTTAAAATCGCCACAAAAACACACGGGTAAGTGTTCAATTACGATTATAGCCTAAAGCAAAACACAAATTCATCTATTCAGAACTGACTTCGATATTATATCAAATTGGGATTAATGTACATAGGCGGATTTTTCGTGGTTGCAAGGGGTGCAGTGAACTCCTATGAGTGCGTCTTACCCTTTGAGAAAATTAAAAAAGAAAATTTTCTAGTCTTCCTTTCTCATTCTCCAAGGCAATTCCTGTGAAGCGTACTCCACGAAAAATTGAGTTAATTGGACAAATATTAAGTACTCAAACATCCAACAGTAGGTAGTTTTTTGTTTTTTGTAAAGACATTGATAACACGGGGGAAGCTATTCTGTCACATTTGAATTGTTTCTGCTCTTCAGTTGGTGCATTCATCTTACTAGAGCAGAATAGCACTCTTCAGTTTCGACCAAGAGTTGGCGCAAATAAAACATACCTAGCGTTGTTGAATCATTACTGATTAATTTCACATTAAGACTTGATAGAAAAATTGGCTGTGATTCTTCCAATATAAGTTTCTTATAACCCATAGGCGGTAATTTATTTTTTTTACCAGTTCATTTTTGGTTTGCCATTTCATTTTTCGAGTTGAGTTATTATCTTATACATAAAACTCCGGCTATATAGACTACTTCTTTACTATGTACGCTCGATCAGTTCGTCAGTGTATTAGTGTAAATAAAATGAGGAAGCCAAATACACAAAATATTAAACTACTTCACACTTAATCAGTTTATGTGTGCTAGTGTGCATGAAATACATCATATGTGGGAAAAGAAATATCATTGTAATGCGCACAATCAAGCATATATACCTTGTATAAAAGCAACTTCCGTAACACTATCACGTGACCGTATTATTATATTTGGCTGTGGGTATATTTCAATTTCAGTCGAACTCTAAATCATTTTCAATGTGTAAACATCTTAGCCCTCGGTATAGTACTCAAGTAGAGGTTGAAGCGAGAATCATGATTGTGAATCTTAAATCTGATAATATTATAACTGTTTATGTGTAGGTGTGTGGTTGTGTGCATGCGCAACACGCTCGCTCACAACAACACTATTATGTTTGCCCATCAATCCTTCATGAGTCCCCTTTGGAACTCACACCTTTTTTTGTTATTCTTCATTGTGCACCTGATAATTGATAAATTGGACCCATTTATGGTTTACGTAGGTCTGTGAATTATTGTTGCATAGCAGCATTCGGTACTCTGTAATTTAAGAATAGGCTAACAATATTATTTGAGTTAAATTGAAAATGGATCGAGTGAATTAATTTTTTTGTCATCTCTAGAAATTCGATCAGACCAAAAAATTACGAATAGGTAAAAAAAATGTTCTTTTACACCTAGGAAATTTGATGAAAATCCGCCGATGTTGGTCTGTAAATTTGTCACGAATGAGATGAGTACCGAAAATATTATCACTGTATGCACGCTAATTGAGGCAATGAAAATACGGAAATAATGTGCAAGGTAGAGTGGGGTTAAAAATCTGGTCTCCATTGTTCCTTGAATGGAGGTGTCGGTAAACTAGTTTATAAAATTAGTAAGATACAGGTTCAAAGTCTGAGTCAAACACCTTTTTGATTCAGCCTTATTCATAGGTGCAATATGTCTTCAAAAATGGTGAATAGTAAATTTAATGTTCCATCGCATAATTAGGCTACCTTTTCAATAATTGACTGAGATCAGTTGCGGATCTAACGAAAAAGGTTAGATACAAAATTCTTGAAAAGGCCCATATTTAATTTCAGAATGTAGAACTCGATAAGTTTTTATGAAGATACTAAGGGCTAAAAAGCATTTTTTATAACAAGCTCGAATTCAGTTTTGCTGAGCTAATACCTTTTGGATCCGTCGTTTATTGTGATAAAATTAACTTAATGGTCTTATAATTTTTTAAATGTGAAATGATCACGCATGAATTTCGAACCAGGCCGTTTTCTGTGGCTATTATGCAGCTACCTTTAGACTATTTCTTAAGTTATTTTCCTCCATTTTCTTGATGCTTCAACCATTTGTGTGAAGGATGTTGCTTAGCTATTATGTCTCAATTATCAACTATTTAGAGCATACTGACAAGAGGAGTACATTTACCAACCCAACGAATCCCATTCGGAGATAGCCTACCTACTATATACTCTCTGATCACTACCTGTTTATGTGTATAGTGTTGAGAAACCACAATTTCCATTATCTTTTTGCTACAGTTGATATGGCCAAACCAGCTTTAACTACCTAATTTTGAGCAGTTATCATTGACTGATACAGGTCAGTCATTTTCAAGACACCATTCTATAATAATTCTCTGTGGCTGCAGGAACTATTCTTTTGTCAGTTTTAAAGCAATTCGAGTATATCAGGATTTTGGAAAACTTTGCATAGACCTACTTTCGGTATTTGACACGATTAATGGAAAGGAAGATCCCACCCGTTTAAAAATATTAACCGTTTTAATTTCCAGTCACACATGTTGAGCTTTACTTAAGCTTAGTTCACAATTAATAAGAATGATAATGAAACTGAGAATAGAGACAGAATGAGAATGGGAAGTTACATTCAGAATTGACCCGAGAAAACAAGAAGCAATAATAAAAATAGTGTGGCGACGGGTGGTCGTTGACGAACAAGTGTGTACTACACACTCGTCGACCACCTAGCAGGCCAGTGGGGTAAAACCCACAAACTCTGTTTTTGCGCTCACGGCTGTACATTTTGTCTGTGCAGCTAAACTTGTTTACTGGGCTTGGCCCGCACACACTCCTTGCTGTACACGCAACCGACCGTTATTGGTGTTTGTGTGGTGTCGTGTATTCACATATACACACACCCACAAATAGTAAAATTAAATTTTGCTGACCAGCTTTTATTGACAGTAGGTAGGCTACGTCTCTGATGATAAAAGCGTGGGTGGGATGGAATTAGCCTACGTTTTTAATAAATATACAGAGTTTTCTCCGATTTGAAATTCACACTCGCCGGGAACGTGATGCGATTGCAGCTTTTAACGACTGCAGTGGTTTGAACCAAAACTATACCATGTAGGTATTTCTTTGCATCAGTAACTTACATAAAAGTTTACAAAAAACTGATACAGAGATGCTAAACTTGCTGTTGCACATGTACAGTGATGAATTAAGTTGAAGAAAGTTGGAAGTCGGTTATGTTTTAATCTGGGCTTACACCGAACGAACATGCGAACAACGAATATTGTTTTTACTCATTTGGTGTAAACAGTCATCAAACAAACCAATAAGAATGAACGAAATTCGCTCCCCGAACGACTAGCAACAAAACCTCCTGTAACCTAATGAATATGTGAAAAGATTGGTCAAACAACGAATGTTCGCTCGGTTGAAAAGCGCTTTTAGATTTCCATTTCGATTTTTGCTCTCATCAATAATAGTGAATAGTAACGGATCCATGAAGGAAATGGGAAATTTGAAATTTCCCCCTCCAAAAATGCTAAAAAAAAAGAAAAAAAAAGAAAAATTGAAGGAAAAAATAAAAATACGATCGCAGAATTCAGATAAAAACTATAAAAATTAGTTAAATAGCAAAAAAAGAGTTGTTTAGTTCCATGAAAAATTTTTTCATTTCCCCCTCAAAATGACGTTTTTGATCCGCCTTTTCATTTGATTCCTCTGAGTTTAATTTTCTGGTTCTTCCTCTCATTGTCGGTCTCGTTGATTATGTAGTAGCCTAGGCTTTAAAGCCAGATTTTTTTGTCGTTTTTTCAAATATATTTTTGGAAGTGCACGTAAGTTACGACTACTTGTTTACCCTCATCGGTATAGCTACAGAAACATAATGCACAAAATTGTACAAGTTGATGGACCCAAACTGCAAAAACGAAAAGTCGGTGTTTTGTGCGGAAGGTCAACCGGTTGCGGATTATAACTTCAAAAACCTCGGCTCGAATTTGCGAAAATCCCACAGCGAAGAATTTCATCATTTCAATTCGAAAACTATCCAAAATCAGATTGATAACCGCCGAATGAGAGAAACAAAACCGTTTGGAAGCCACAAATAATTCATTAATTATTTGAAAAAAACGAATCAAAACGACCAACATATCGTAGTATGGAGGTGGATACGTGCAAAAGTAGGCCACTGTTGGTAATAATCCTTGCTTTCACCCTTTTTCTCCCTTCGTCACCATTATGTCTTTCGGTGGCTTCGCTTTTGTGAAAAGTCTAATTGTAATAAATCATAAATATACGCCGGCCAAAAAACCGAGATACGGTATTTGTCAACCGGGAGGAGGCTTTAGTTGCATTCGCAAAAAAATAAAAAAACAATTGCGTAGAGACAGTTGGTAAAGGCTATTCCTGATTTACTGTTTCCTTTTTTTTCTTTTTTTTTTTTGTCATGATGCTATAATGTAAAATCGCCGTGAAACTGTATCCATTAGGCGGGCATTTTTTTCTCTCCGTCTCTTCCAAATCCATTGTTTCAATTTTATACGTTTTCAGTATTCTTTTCGAATTGTGGAGCCTTTGTAGGCGTTGATATCTTGGGTTTTTTTTTGTTGTTGTTGTTGTTTTTTGTGCATTCGGCAGACGAAAAAAGGTGGGCGACGTGAGGTAGAGGTGGCACACACTTCTTTGTTTTTGTGTAACGAACGATAAATAACGATAAAATTAGCTCCATGGTTTTTGTTTTTGTGAAAAAAAAAAAAAAAAAAAAAATGAAAAAAAATAATACGGTTGGTAGAAAGTTGCTTTGAAGAAACAAAATTCAATTTACCCCCGAACCCCTTTTTCTCTGCGTATAACATTTCGAGCAAATAGTTCGTTACCATGGCTTGATGGTTATGCAATCAATCAATTTTCAGCAATAAAAGATGAAAAGGTAGGCAGAATGCATAAATAAACGTCACAGAGGTGAGATAATTTTTTTCTTTTTGTCAGATAAATTTGTGGTGAATACTATAGTATGACAGTAGGTCTAATCCACACGGATCCGCTGAAAATGGATGAAAGCTTGCAATGGTATGTGGCGATGCCCAGTTACAAGTCTACTTGTTTGAACAGTCAGTTTTGAATTATGTAGCCTACCTATATACCCATACATATAAGAAGGAAAATACCTAGCCTATATGTGCGATTAGATTGTTAGCATATGTATATATCAAATCAAAAGAAGAATATTTTCCGGCTTTGAATCTTCAGAACTATTAAAATCAAATAGAACGCAAATTACGAGAGTGGCAATTTAGAGGATTAAATTTTCTGTTTCAGGTATCACCCCAGCAGAGCTCGATTTTCGATCACTCATTGGCGTTTTCGTTGGAGCCAGCGTCTCTCTTTTCTTACTTCTGTGCCTGGTGCTAGTCATCAAAGTGCGATGTCGTTCGTCCAAAAAACCTAAAAAGGAAAACGGAGAGTTGAACAGTGCCACCATTGATAACGTGGAAAAAGATCCAGATATAATACCGCACAATGAAGGTAAGTACTATGAAACAGTGTTGATATAAATTTATCGTATTTTTGAGGTTGGGCATTCCAATTGAGAAATAACGTAGAGATATTGTCTCATATTCACTAATTCTTTTAATTTGCATTGTTAGGCGATAAAAAACATTTTAATATTGTGAAACAGAAATAATTCGATCTTTTCTCTACGGACTGACAAAAAAAGAGATGAGGACTATGTCATGCAGATTAGTAGCAATGCACATTCATTATGCGTTGTTTCTCTCTCTCTCTCTCTCTCTCTCTTTGAATATATGGTAAATGTGGTAGATGCAACTCTACATCATATGAAACGTACTTACCTATTTAATTGAAAGAAGGAAAAAAAACGAATTACCTATTGTTTGTTTATTTTTACACCTGGGACGGAATTCATGGTCGACTATTTTTACATTTCAGTTGCCCCATCCCCCTACCTACATGAAGAGTGCTTGAAACGTCCCTTATGACTTCCGCAATGGTTTGGGTTTGTATTCTTCATAACTTGTGGCAGTACCTATACCAGGAAGTATACCGGTTCTATACTATTTCAAAATTCTATCACATTAACAGTTGACTCTATGGTTCATGCTCTGGTGTAATTGAAAGGGTGAATAGGTCATAAATTTATCCCGCCAATTTTGGTTGCGATGAACAAAATAGTTATGCTTATGGTATTTTGAAGATTTCAACGTTTCTAATGTTTGAAAACCTACTTTTTCTTGAGCATTGTTAGTTTTCAAATAAGTTTTCTATAAAAATCTAGTTATTAATCTTGGTGTCATGAAACGACTGGGGGTGGGGCAGGTACGTTTTTTGGTTCATTGCTGCAGGAAAATTACGGTACCAAAATCTAAAATTCATGTACCTGATAATAATTATATGTTACCTGCAGTTAAAGTGTGAAATTCAGTTATTTCAAGAAATAATTACCTAGTTATTCTATGAAATAACGAAGTATTTTAGGGAAAGTATATAATTATTAATTTGATTTTCCACGCATTAACTATCGAGGAAGTTAATAGAATAATTAGTTAGTTTCATCATCCTTCACAACCACCTAATAGCCCTTGAAGAAGGTATGCAAGATTCCCCTGGTTGGGTTCAAAAAGATGAAACGTATTTAATTTTTGTCTGAGATGAGCCTGAGATGAGCGAAAAATGAGATTAAAAATCAATAAAAAAGTATTCAACACATTTTTTGTTGAGAGTATAAATTAGGCGTAATCACTTATGAAAATACCTCATGTCTCCCACTTACCACGTTTCAGCAACACTTACCGAATTGATTTTTCATTAGATATTTGCAAAAGTGGAGATACCAAACTTGGAGAATGAGAAAATCAACAGAATGAACAAAATCAGAGTTACATATAGATATTTGCAACTGTAATAACTTCAAAGTTGAAGAACAGAAAAATGAAAGGGAATAAACAAAATTTCAGCGACGTATGCTCATAATTGTTTACGCACACAGTCACATAATTTATTTGAGGGAGAATTTTTTATAAGCTTTTATTCTACCCACTACGGTTGACTGCGATTTTAAAATATAGGTACCAATACTGCAGCCAACATTTTGCTATGAAATAATATTTATTTCGCATTTAGCTAATGCTAAAAAAAAAAAATAAATAAAAGCGTATCTTTTAAAAATTTGTTTTTAACGTAAAATGATTTAAAGATAACTCAATTTCTATCTGATAGGTTTTCGAATTTATTAATTTTAAACCAGCAGAGAATCAGGACAATTAATTTAGTTTGTAAGATTTATTCAGATCGGTTCGGCAGTTCTGGAGCCAATTTGCGATAAAAACCGTTTATCTATTTTTGTTCGGATCGGCTAAACGGTACTTTCAATAACACTATTTTTATTTTTATTTTGGCTCTAAAATCCCTCATGTTGGACTTATAGTTACGAAATTCGTAAAAAGTATTGACCATGACCTCTTCTAACATGCTACTAACGTTGGTGTGAATCGGCCTGACGGTACTCACGGTACAGCTATTTTTCATATTATGTTTGCTGTAAAATGCTTTTAAAAAAATTATTAGCTGTAATTCATCGCAACATGCTACCATTTCTGGTGCAGATCAGCCGAAAAGCACCTCCATAAGAACAGTTTTTGTTTCGATTTTGCAAGAGGTATAATAGTTTTAGACTGTGTAATTTTAGGTCAACAACTTCAAAATTTTAAACAACCATCAATTATGATCTATTACTAACCTTTTAGCAACTAATTTTCCAGTTTTTGAAAACATATTTTTGTCAACAGAGCTGCTGCTGACATTACAGTTTTTTTTCGTATTCACTCGATCTCTTTTTGAATTACGTCCTGCAAGTTACATATCTACGTACTTGAAGTTTATCATTATCATTTTACATATTAACTATGCGATATAATGCGCATATCATGCTGGTAACTCGTTGAGAATTGTTACTCTAAACGCAAATCGAATAACACCACCATGAAAATGCGAAATACCTACCATAATATTATCATCTAGGGGAAATGTGGACGAATAGGTTATTCACGTGGCTACTGTACACAGCTGCACCCACTTTCGCACATACACTCCATACACGGCTACACCTGCACTAATTTCGTACGTTTATCCTATTCCGGAATTATACAGCCATTCTTTACGACCGCAACCAGTGCGTTTCATCGATGCAGCCTTTTTCATTTCCCAAATGGAATTTACAATCCAAGATTCTATTCTACTCGCCACCTTCTCACCCTACTGGCATTCTTTCGTTTGTTCAACATGACTGTGGTAAGAAATTTGAAATGGTCGGCTAATACCCTCATAAATATAATATTAATCCTCCTAATTGTGTTGAAGAGGGGCGCAGTTATCGTGCCTATGGTGTTCTGAAGATTTCAACGTGCGTAATATTTGAAAATCTACTTTTTCGTGCGATGTTTGCTACACAACAGTTTTTTTTTTCTCCAGCCTAATATAACATTATTATCGTTATGAAGATGAGAATATACAGTACAAAAAACGATAAGTCTTTGTGAACGAAATTATCTCGCGTGGCCTGGGACCATTTCACAAAATGGTGTCGCGCATCAAATTGGTTCGTTGCTCGTTCGTTATTGGTCGCCTATCGGACAATCGTTTGAAATACTATTCACTCACACAAACAAACATACCTATACCTAATAGACCTACCGTGCCACTTATTTCGTTTATCTGATTGCATTTTCCTTTGTCTGTTACTCCGAATGCAACACTGTACCTATACATATTAATCTCATCGAGTGCATGATTCGACTTAGTCTATAAGATAATAATGCTACACTTAAACTGAACCGAGAGCCTTTCTCACTAGTGATTTGATTGTTCAGCTGTACGCGTCGCAATCGACACCAACATTCAGTTTGATCATTTTTTGCTTTTATACGAATATCTGCTTTTTATAATCATATATATACGTGTTTGTTAAATGGTTGGACCGGTTTCGTTTTCTTAACTTTTGCCTATTTTAAACGTGGTCATCTTCTCGTGCGTTCCTGTACCGTTGGAACTTTTGCGCATGTGTTCGTTCATTGTATTTTATTTTCGTGTAAGTATTTGTTTCTGCACCAAGTAAGTTGAATATTATTCAACGGCATTTTATTTTAGTCTCAAGTTTTTCGTATTCCTTTTTTTTTTCAGTGGCTTAAAGAAATCAAGATTCTAACACAGAGCGTATATAGCTCCATCGTAAAGGGGAGTCCACACTTTCTCAGCGGTCTCATCTGACTCCCTCCACAACAAACAATCATCAAAACTGATGAATATATACACAATTTTTAGATGTCAGGTATTGTTTAGTTGACTAAGAGAGGATCCAGAGCCCAAGGACCCCTCTTATATACGCCCTTGATTCTAGCTAGGTTTTCTATTTCGACTGTTTTTTATAATTTTTTATAATATTGTATTAAAATAATAATGATAACAATAATAAGTTAATAATAATATCAAATTTGCTAATCTATTCAATTTATCAAATTCTCAATTTTGAAAAAGTAAAATTAAAATAACGACTATCGATTACCAAAACGTCCATAAAGCAACAGAAATCGTTTATTCCAAATAATAGATTACTGCGCATCTTTATTAGGTTAATTATCGCATCCTGCCATGCATATCTTCCCCAAAATTTATATCATCCCCATTGCTAGCATTCTATCTCTATGATGCTAGATTTTGACATATCAGACCGCCATTAAAGATGTTTCAACACGGACAAAACATCATCATAAAAACGTTTGGTGAATCGACCAAGCGGGCTGCACATAATACGAAGTACCAAAGCACAATAAAGTAAACAAATATGATGTCTCGGAACTAGATAACATGAACAAGCAGGTTTGTTAAATGACTGAAGATTAAAACAACACCTCTCCTCAAGCATGTGAGATTTTGCAATGCAATATATGTATATATGGTGTCGATAAAAACACAAAAAATATAATACACTTGACTAGGCAAGACTAAAAAAATTTTTTAAGATTAAAAAATAAATATAAAAACACATTATCACATCAAATTAAGTAACTGAATTAATAAAAACAATAAATAAAAAAATACATGTGGTAACTATCACAAACAATGAATTACATAATGGTTAAAAAATGAGACCACATTTAAATACAGGTACATAAATGAACTTTCACTGTTATATGTGTACGTATTAATGTGTTTATGACCTAAAAGAGCTGGACATTTTAGGTTGTGTTAAAATGATGGCTGCCAAGCACCTCAACTGAGCATTAAAGTTCTGAACTTCAAAAATTTTGTAAAACTGAGCCCCTTAGTGAACACATTGGCCAACTTGTCTATAGTGGGTACATGTTTCATACATATGATGTTGACATTGACATAATCTCTGACAAAATAAAATTTAATGTCAAGATGTTTCTTAACAATCGAGCCGCTGGCAAATTTAATGCAGTTAGTATTGTCCTCAAATATGGGACATGGAGACAAAACAGTTCCATACATATTGATTAGAATATTTCATATAGCTACTGTGTCAAGTACACAGTAGCAAAGAGCCACAATCTCAGCATCTGTAGTGGACAGAGTAACTAGAGATTATTTCCTGCTTCTCCAAATTACCATATAATCATATACAAACACACAATAATTGCTGCCTGACCTATGTAAGGTGAGACAGTTGGCCCAATCAGTGTCTACATATGACCTAATTAACTCAGAGTTAGGTTTACTATGATATGTTAATTCAAGATTCATTATAGAAACCAAGTATTTTAGGACATGAAATAAGTGAGAGTATGATACATTGTCTGCATTGCACTGAAACTGTCCAAAATATGAAACAGCATAACAAATGTCGGGCTTTGTTCCAAGCCAAATCTACATTAAGCATCGGAACAACTCCTTATATCTTTTTATTAATTTTTCTTTATGTTCATCTGTTGATAGAGATAATTTCTCTTCTATCGGAGTTAAAACAGGATTATAGTTTTTGACTTTAAACTTTTCTGCTACTTTCTCTATTAATTGTTTTTGATTTAATTTAATTTTTCTATTTACATTATCATAATTTATTTGTAATCCTAAATATGATTTAACATTCCCAAATTGTGGGTCTTAAAGGTATTATTTAATTGTGATTTTATATTATTAATTATTTTTATATTAGGTCCACACATCAAAATATCATACACGTAGACTAAGATAGGTACAGTAACTTTTAAATTTTGTTTTAAATAGAGGTATCCATCATGCCTGCTACTTTTAAACCTATGGAAGAGATGAACGTCTTCCATTTTTCATAACAGGCTTTAGGAGCCTGTTTCAGGTCATAAAGCAACCTATTTAATTTTAGTACTTTAAATTTTCTATTTATTTGTGGATATATCCCTTCGAGGATTACTAAATATACTTTATCTTTAAAGATTCCATTTAGGAAAGCATTATTTATGTCTATTTGTGATATTATGTATTCTAGGTTATTACAACATGTTAATCAAATTTGGAGTGTGCTCATTTTTACAACTGGTGCATATTGTTCCTTAAAATCAAATATTTTACTGACTTCATATCCTTGGGCTACTAAGCAAGCATTGAATAATTTAATTCCATCGCTATCTTCTTTTACTTTAAATAACCATCGGCTACTGATGGGCTTTACATTACTGGGATGGTCGACCAATGTCCAAGTATTATTAGCCTAAATACGTTATATACATAATGACATAGGTCATCTGCATTGGGTTCTGTTATTTTTATGTTTTCTATATCATGTAAGTTTATATTTTTGTTTACAGTACCATTAAAATTTTCTGCTTCATTATTATTTATATTTATGTTATTATTATTTGAATTTCTCGTTGTATTATTTATTCAACTTGTAGATGTGACATTTTACCTATTTTCTATATTATTATCATTTTGAACAAATTTTGATTCATTGAATGTCACATCTCTGGATATTATAATTTCATTTGTGCTGGTTTTCAGCAAACAATATCCTTCTGGAATATAACCTACCTTGAAAAATGAAAGTCAATAACCTGATATCTGATCAAGATGTATGGTGATCTAGTTAATTGGGACATTCACCACTAAAATGTACATGCATCATCCTCTACTACTGCTGAATTAAAAGCACTATAAGATGCCTTTGAAGATGCTGAAGTTGAATTGCTTCTTAGTTGTGAATTTTTTCAAGTCACCACTCCAGTCACTGTCTTTGAAGACAATACATCCATCATACATGTCATCTCTGGAAGTGGTCAAAAATGTTTAAGAGCGTTAATAATCAAATGCTATGGTTTAGCCCAAGCACATGAAAACAAAATCTTCGTATTCAAACAAATAACATCCGAACACCAACTTGCTGATATGCTCACAAAATTCTTATCTGCCAGACAGCACACACTCCAAACAAATCAACTCCTAGAATCTCCCTGCGTTGATCCATAACCATTTCTGTGTATTCCATAACTCGATCCACACTTGAAACAATAGATTCATATTTTAATGACTTATATTTATTATCCATACTATTTTAATAAATTATAGTTACTTTATTTAATGCAGATCAAAACAAACAAAAGATACATGCATTAATCTCTAAAATTTTTTACTATGCATATTTAAATTAAATGTACTTACCTTATATCATGCATACACCTTAGAGTTACCTTTTTTTTTCTATATAATTTTTTACCATCTTTGTAAACCAATTTTTAATACTTACCTGTTTATATTTTAAGCAATAATGTTACCATGTTTAAAAAATCAACATGTAATTTAATAAAATTTAATTCTCGTAGTAGTATTCAATTCAAAGAATTGTGGGGGGTGTTGGTACCACCAATTCTCCTCCCCTCACACTCCTACAAACGCTCGACACTGTATACTCTATATCACTTATCTATTTCTATGTAACCTCTAATTTTTGATGGTGAAACCTAACAAAAATATGAATGAAACATATTGACGCTCCTGGGGATAATATCGATATTTCATGAAGAATATCGATATTTTTCGAACCAATATTACCCTAAGTGAAAGAATTCACTCCAAATACAGCAAAACCAACAAAACCTTCCATAATCGAACACAATAAGTATATCCGCGGCAATCAATTAACAATCAAATTGCCGCGGCCCATGACACAATATTGTCAAGTCATACACACCATACATATCCAGTCTGGTATTTCTTTTTCACCCATTTTAAGCTATGCGTTAGATGAAAAAAGTCTGAATGCCGAAGAAAATCAACACATGTTACCAAAAACTAAAGACATGTAGGTATTGATTTATGGAAAAGGACGCACAAAACCGAGCATTAGAAAAACGTACGTTGCCCGTATGAAAGACAAACTATGGTTACAAACGGAAATTGAGATTGCAGAAAAATTTATAACGCGTGGCACAGAGTAAGCTCTACAATTGATTCAAAATGTTGGAGATGGAAATTAGAGAGTGTGGGAGAAAGGAGTAAACTGGTTTCAGTATTCCGAGTCCCACAAAGAAGATGCCCAGCCGAGGACAGTGCTGAAGCAAAGCCAAGGTAGAATGGAAAATGGTAACATACGTAATTGTTTGCCAAGGTCATGAAAGGAAAAATGAATCTAACTCTACTTCTGTAATTGATAAATTCATTCAAGTTTCGACTACACTTCCAAGTTTCTGGGTGGAACTATTAACGGGAGTATTGTTGCCAATAAGCTAAGTATTTACGCAGTTAACTAACTGAGGATAGGTGAAATATAAAATGGGCTGATATTACTCATTTTACCTAATAGTTCTTTTACAAAACAGCTATCGGTATTTATCATGAAATGAAAAATCACAATGGTCCCAACCCTAACTGTGTTAACTCGCACATTTGCAAATAGCAGGTTTGAAAACCCGCTAAAAATATAAGCAGCTTCCTATTACCAAAGTAGGCTTACGATTGAAAGAGGCTTCAATTCGTATTCGTTCATAAACGAAGTGCGAATATTCGATTAATACAGGCAATCGATTTTATCCCAGCTCGACGTTTAATTTATAGTTTGACAACTATTATTCCGTTCTTTTAAACTGAAGATAAAGTGTTTTTATTTAATAGCTGTACTCTTTCGGTTCTTTCTCTCTGCTCCACATGCTGTCTGGTATAAAAGTTCACGCACTTCGAAAGAAAAATGAATATAGAAAACCAAGATTAGCATTTTCCGTCCAATGCAAATGAAAAATAGTGTAATGAAAACAAAAACTGCGGAGACGATGAACAAGGCGATATCGTTTTTTGTTTACCCAAAAGAAAAGAAGAAAACCTCATCGTATTAGTGATTCGTTTTTCGAAGAACTTTTGAAATTTAATCAGGCAGTCGAGAAAACCGCATTAACTTGTTTTAAAATTCATCTCTTTTTCCATCGGTATTTCTTTGCTTTTTTGGTTTTATAAACTTTTCCTTCCTTTTTTTTTTTTTTTTTTTTTTTTTTTTTTTTTTTTTTTTTTTTCGTCGACTAGTTACCTACTCGTTACATACAATAATAGTTGAAAGTTATCATAGAATTCGTCTTTTTCACTTTTTTTCAGAATATTTGGATGAAGACGAAAAAGCTTTTGAACGCTTAAATAGTAGAAGGTACTACGGAGTTCAGTGCACTCGTGATAGTTTTACGTTACCTAAAGTAAGTGAATATTATAACCTCGTAAACCATTAACGTAGTACGGTAGGTATCTGCTTTCATCACTGAACGTTAAAAATACGTTACAGTAATCATATTCAGTGAATCAATTTGTTGGTTTGTGTCTGCCGTGTCTGTTTGAATTTAATCGTGGAGAAAATGAAAATCTATACCCAACATGTAATAATTTTCGCGTTGAAAATGCCTAATTTAATTCAAAATGAAAATGTTTAAAGTTAAATTCTGTTTTCATCATTATTGCATGACATACCGTGTTAACAATCCATTAAACCATATCAATATTAACCACTGAATTGAAAAAGCTTAGTAAATGTCACTAAAATTATGAAAAGCTAATTTTTCAGACATTAGCCCCGTAACATGTTAACCAACGCAAAAACGTATGGTATAAGTCAAACCCTTATGAGAGGATTATGGGAGGAGATAAAGATGAGAACTGTACAATGCCTGGTTGCTATAGAAATGGTGCAGTAAGTTCTTTGAAGCACAAATACCATAGTTCTTCACTATTACTTAGGTGCAATTAATATTCGTAAAAGGAAGTTTTCAGTGGCGAAAGTCTATGAAGTTTTTAGGAGTGTAGCAAAAAATTTTTCATCTCCAAAGTAAAAGATGATTCTGCCATCGATACCTATCGGTATTAATTATTCATTGTTGAGGTCATAGTTACATTTTTTCGTAACATTACAAAAATTCTTATTTACCCCAACCTAAAAATGACGTCATCAAAAACTTTTTCGTGACATTACACGACGCGAAATTTAAGACATTTCATGTTAAAATGAGGTTATATTTAATCCAAAAGTGGCCAACAATTCCTTGTAATTTTGAAAAATCTTCAGCTAATTTAACCTGTTTGCAGAATTAATATACCTTCTGAAATCCTTGTGGCTACAGGTCTGTTCAATATGACAAACAGTATGAACTTTCAGCGCTCTATTTTATACGGAAAAGAAAGCATTAGTTCTCTGAAGTGACTACCTTAATAACTGACAGGGGAAAATTTGAAGAAAATGTTTTTCCTCGAGATTTTCTGAATTTCTTGCCACAACTTTATAGGCTCTAATAAAAAGTTATCTTCTACCTACAGATATATATTCACACATATTTGTATCACGTCCTTTTCTTATTAACACTGAACTAAAATCATAAGATGGAACTAAGAACTAATCTTTAGTAGAACTTCTTCAGAACTGACTCTTTAAATGCAGAATTTTTTGCAATCTCGATCAGAGCTTATGTATATCTTCATAGTGAAGTTGAGTAGAATAATGATATTTTATTTTGGGTGGAATAAGCGAGCGAAGAAACTAACCGGTAAGGCTGTAGGTACATGCTGACAGAGTGTGATGAATAAGAGAAGTATCCATATTCCCTCTTTAATATTACAAGAAGGGAAAAAAAATAAAAACTGAACTATGTAAGCATAAGTAATCTACTCCGAATTCTCTTAAATGATGACAAAAGTGCTCTCAAAAATTAAAATATTTTCAGAATGGGCCATATTTAGCTACCTAAGTTTTTCCATTTGATGAAATAAGTATGGGCGTATACAAAAATAAATTAATGAGATCCAATTCTCGTATTCTTCTGGGTAAACACACCACATCCAGCATCAGTGACTGTGCCGCTGTAAGTAGAGAGTGAGTCTGTCATGCAGGAGGTTGTAGGTTTAAATCCCATTCATGGTTTTTTTTTTTTGTTTTTTTTTTTTTTTTTAAATATTATTTTTATTAATAATTTTCATATGGTGGGAGATAAAATTAATTTTTTTGACGTACAAAAGAAAAAAAGGAAGGGTATAATGTAACAATTATTGAAATAAAAATAAAAACATTAACTGTTGGAATCCGTTACTTCGATTGCAGTCTTATAGATGAACATCGTGTCAGAAAGAAAGTTGACGTTATTACCTTACAACCTCCATGTAAAAAAAAGCGCAGGTTTCTCTGGGACTATACTTATGAAGGATTGATGTGTAAACATATAATAGTGTGGTTGTAAACATGCGTATTGTGCACAGACATGATCATACAGCTACGTGCCATGTAACACACACAAATGAGAGTTCAAATTGTAAGGTCTACGAGTTACGCAAGTCTGCCAATTGTAATTCTTATTTAGCCCCTACTGTACACCAAATGCTAAGACGTTTATGAATCAAAAGTTTTTATAAGAACGCAGGTTTATTCTAGGTTAGGCTTCAATCAATGAGAAGCGTTACTTTCGGCTAGCGAAATATCAGTGTAAACATTGCCTTTCTGATCGTGTATTATAAAAAATTATTAAGCTTACAGTCTTTTGCTAATTTCAACTTGCTCGTTTGAAAACGTATTTTTTCGAGCGATGCTTGCTGCGCATGCACTCGACCTCTTTTGGAATTACCTGTGATAGTTACACAGGTACTTGATGTTCACCATATTTTTACATATTTATGCGAAATATCGCGTTAATAGTACTTATTGGTAACCCGTTGAAAAGTGTTACTCTAAACGCAAATCGAAATATCGAATAACGGCCGCCATGAAAATGCGAAGAACCATAACCATCATCGAGTAGAAATATGGACGATATCCACGTAGCTACTGTACGCACGCACCTGCACACACTCTTGCACGCATACCTACCTACACGCCACACACAGCCACAACTACACTAATTTCGTACGTTTATCGTATTCCGGATTTATACAGCCATTTTTTGCGACCATAATCGGCGCCTTTCATCGATATACAGCCCTTTTCATTTTCCCAAATTGAATTTTCAATCCAAGATTTTATCTACTCGCCGCCCCCTCACCCTATCGGCGGCCTTCGTTCGTTTACTCAAAATAACTGCGGTAGTTTTTCGCTACGGACGAGGAGAGCACGGGTTTGGTCGCAGTGATAATATGTTGCGAAAATGGAGCTGAATATTTTATGGTATGAGACGATACGCGCGCATTTGTCGACAATTAATACGCGATTTGTGGCGGCTGTCCGCTGTTCTGCGTAACCTGAGCTGCGATTGATTTTTGCGAACAGCTTAATATGTCTCCAACTGATTCGAAAATGCAATACAAATGGGAGAAGATGACTTTCAAATAGACTCGTTTTTCGTTCTGTGGAAAGTTACGTTTATACAGGGTGAACTTTCGTCGTTGGTTTGGATAAAAATTAGTTGCCAGATAGCTTTGCAGTGAGTGATGACGAGTTGTACTAATCGATAGTTTGGAATGATGACAGTAATGTTACTGGCTACTATGAGAATAAATAACCAGCTCCATGAGAATGGTTCGCCTTTCCTAATAAATACTACAATTTTATTACATTGTAACCACCAGCTGAGAATCCAGTATGGGAAATGGAAAAATTTTCTCCAACGTCAAAAAAAAAAAAAAGAAACGAAAAATTTGAGGGAAAAAATGAAAGTACGACGACAGAATCCGAATAAAAACCGTCAAAAATTTGTTGGAGATCGGTAAAAAAAAAAAAAAAAAATCTCAGCACCACAAAATCTTTTGTCATTTCTCCCTTCCAAAAAAAATGACATTCTGAATCCACCACTGATAACCGCCTGCAATAAAGAGGTCAAACCGAAAAATCGATCATTAAAAATGCAAACAACGGTCTCAAAACCCAAAGCCATCTACATATTGTATCTTAAAAATGGAGTGAAAGCAGTTAAATGGTTCTATTTTTATGGGTAAAAATTTTTTACCATCACCTTGCATCTGGCTGTAAATTTCCATCTTCAAGCCGCCCTTGTCTCCTCGAATACGGCCCAATTTCTGGTTAACTTTGAGTCCGTTTTGGGCTTTTCTAATCCTAAAAAGATAATCTCAAGAAGTATCCCAAAAAATTTTTTTCGGGAAATTACGTCATAATATAGCCTCCTGACCACAAAACTTCACGCCTCATATGCAGCTCCGTAGAAAACCCCCATCCTCGTGGGTTCCTTCACTTGATAAGTACTTAGCTCTTTGCTGGTGCTGCACAGCTCCCCGGAACTGGTTTCACACTTTTAATTTCCCAGGCATTGTGTGTAAATACCGCAACTAGGCGGGTCACCAGTTACAGAGACCCTACGAATGAGGCCAGTGGTAAAGGGAGGAATTCTTTAGGAAATTGACGAACTTGAGGCAGAGCTCATTAGAAGGGCAAGATAGTACACAGGCGAGAAACATCTCCGCAGCAAGAAACGAAGCATCGAGTTTCTAAAGGGCCTTAGTCCAAATAAATGGCTCTGTGGAGAAAGCTAATTTCAATGATTGTAGGGGCAGGGACCATTAAACTCCGTTCCCTCGAACGGATAAAGTTTTTAAGGGGTTAACGGAACTAACAGCCAGCAAGAGAAGCGAAATACTTGTAATAACCTATCTGTATCAGTGAAAAAAATAAAAATAAATATATGGAAGGCTATAGAACTAAACAAAAATGAAAATTAGGTGAGCATACCTACGATGGACATTATAAAAATGTTGAGCATAGTTTTCAAAAATACATTAAGTCAGTTGTTATCGAAATTGAATTAATGTCTGCAGAATCCAATTTCCCTTAGTTTTTGTTTTTTCTGTTGTCTTTTCAACTTCTTACCTTTCTTGCAGTCATACGGCTTACGTTCGTGTTCTGCTGTCAGAGAAATATGTGCATTTCGCTATTGCTTAGCCTAATTTTTAACTTTTTTTTTTTTCATTTTTTTCTTTTTTTGATAATTTATTTCCGGCGTGCACGCAAACAGACGACAAAATTCCCTTCGGACGAGGATAGTTTCGCATAAATAACTGGCTGCAAAATTTACCGAAGTCGAATAAATGCTCGAGCTAGCGAAACGTGTTCGTTTGTGCGTAACCAGCTGTTACGTTAAATTGTCGAATAAACGATAAATACATCGAGTTTATAAAAAAACCATTTATACGTACGTACGTATCCTGGAGACACTCATTTCGGAGAAAAAGTTTTCCTTCAGTACGAGAAAAGGCAGAAACACGAGACGGTTGTAAGTCAAAAAGTCAAAACATACGAAACTACAAGTCATCAGGAACGACTTTTTTTTCACATCCCTTTCGCCAGCAAAACTATAAATAAAGCCTAACCAGAGTGGTTTTTCACTCGACCAAATTTTAAAGTCAAAACCCTATATTATACTTCATACATTCGAAGGGTATTTTTGCTACATCTTTTTCTTGGGAGGGACAAGTTGAATGAGTGAGGATATCGATTTTCGTTTTTTGCTTTTTGTTATTTTGTTGTAGTGGAAGTTTTTTTTTTTTTTTTTTTTTTTTTTTTTTTTTTTGAAGTTGAAGCACGAAAGGTGCGACGAAGATTAGCCAGAGAATCGAAATTAATCCCTGCAGACGTAATACCAAAGATGAAAGAATCGTTTACATAAATCTTAATTATACTTTTGAGACGTTTCTCTCCAGACTAATCCTCAGCTCAACGTCGAAATTATAACTTATTTGTGAATAATCCTTTGCAAAGTGAAGAATGGAAAATGGATTTCGTTGTTTTTCATCATAGGAAAATCCATTTAGTTATCGTGTTCGTGAATATTCCATAAAATTATTTTCATGTCTCACATTGTCCATATCGAAGTTAGTCCATTAAACTGGTTCGTTTAAAATCTTGGGAGTGTTTAAAATTCTAAAAAAATCCTTAGTAAATATCCAATATAATTTTAATTTTCAAATTATATCCTCCAATTGCTTTTTTATTTTTTACGTATCATCCAACCTAAAGTTGATTGCTTTTGTGAATTTGAAGACTATTTCCAGCACAGTATCATATTTCAGTCATCAATACAGAAGTCAACGTTTTTGTGTTTCTTACTTTCGTAGTTTACTCTATAACATTTGAATAAAGTCTGTTGAAACTGAACGTACAAAATTAATTTAAAGTCAAGATTTCAAAGTTAATGAAGTTGAAAATCTTTAAAATATTTATTGTGCGATAAAACAAAAGCAAACAACTAATCAGTCTCTTTTTTTGTATTTTAACTCATAAATAATACATCATTATTTCTTGAACTACCTATCAGACTGAATTTTCGAGTAATTTTATTCTATATCTTCTTGATGATGGATTATTTTTCTATGTATGATAATTTTTTACCTCACGTAACAAATGAGATTATTAATTTCTGAAACCAGCCTATATTTCAGGTACGAAGTAGGTAAATGAATTGAGAGATTTCGTGATGCTGCATTTGTGAAGTTTTCCGTAGGATCTCAAAATATCCGTGAGAATCTACCATCATTATTTTTACCCAGTCTGTTTGCAAACTGATCATCGAAATGAACTTTATAGAAGGATTAAGGGTGAGAGTGATGAAAATTTTTCGGTTTCACTACAAAACAAAATTAACGACACCATTTTCCATTTTGACCTAATTTTTTTTTTTAAATATAGATATACATGCACAAATAATTATATGCACTAGAAATCAGTACGACAAACTTCAGCTACGGCCAACAGCAGGCTACAACACACAAAATGCTTAGTCCAGGCAAAACACCATTTACTTCTTTGTTAAGGAAAATCGGCTACAAGAAATTCATTGACCTGTGTTGCCTTAATTTCTTTTATACAACAAACTACATTTTCCATACAATGCTATTATTCTTTCAGTGGTCACTTTTGTACTTTTAAAAATTATCATGTGTAATTTAAACTTCGTACAATTTTATTGCATTTTATTGGCCAGTGAGAGTAAAAATTAATATCCTAATATGTATTGTTGATGATTGGTACTGATCAATCTGCAACCACCATTATTTTATTGGCCCAAATATCCATTAAAACTTAGTTACTGCAGTCTGTTGTTGCTAGCTGCTGACTACAATAAACAAATTTCACAGTCCCTTGGAATTTGTTGTAACTAATTTCTACTATTTATATATCTGTGGGTATTGGCTAATACCCACCAGAAGGTCGCCAAGACCAATATTAATGGCGTCGGCGGTGTTGCGTGTTCTCTCTCAACTTACAGTGGTAAGAGGGTACCAACCCTTTTATTGGAGAGAATCGTATACTGGCAATTTTGTATAATGTATGTGCGGGTATATACGGGTGTACCCGCACACCGTGTCAGTGAGTGGCAAAGAACAAACCTTTTGCCACTCTACGCCGTCTGCCGAACGCCGCGTTGTTAGCCGCGGCGTCGTAATATACATCGGCTAAACGGAGAACGAATCTACATTTGATGTGTTATGTAGTTCGTCCATTTAGCCTATGTAACGGCGCTAGGTTAGCGGCTAAACAGAGTACAAATATACGTAGCTCTGTTTGGCCGCGCCTACGTATTATTTTAGTGTCCGTGGACAATTAGTAGCCACCGGTAATGGACCGGGGCGAACGTCTATCGACGGAGGCCGAGCCTCAGATCCCTAAGGGGTGAATCCCCACAATATCTATACAAGCCCTGAATTTCTGGTGATATTGTAGAATTCGTTGTTTCGGAGGAGACAACTAACATTTTTTTTCGTGTCTGTGTGACTGCGTGGGTAGTGGTGCATTTGCATCGAGAGAATAATTGGTGAAATAATATTGGGAAATAATTGGCGAAATAATATCGGGGAAATAATTTCATGAAATAATTAATGGCTTGCACGTTTATCATAGTGATGTAGGTATGTATGTGTGTATGAATGTATCGGCTAAATTTTTGGTTCATAGTTTTAAGAGAACTACAAGATGGATAGAGCTGAAATTTTCACGCAAAGTGGTGTCATGTAGGACCAGCTCTGATAGGAGTTTGGTGCCTATTGTTTCTGTCGTTTCTGTAGTTTTCAAAAAAACTTGAATGCAAAAAATTCTTGGAAAATTGGTTTTACCTGGATTTTGATAGGATTGGACTGAAATTTTCACGATAGATTTTCGTTATGTGAGTACAAGTTTGGTAGAAATTTTGTGCGTATTGGTTTGGTAGTTTCAGAGAAAAATGTAAAGCAAAAATAAAAAATTTCGACCGCGTTGCTTGAAGTATCTTTTTCTTATTTAAATCGCAAGAGATTACAAGCGTCTTTTCTGCATTGCATTAATTCAGGTTTTATTTTTATTTTTTCAATATTTTAAATGAAAATTAACAAACTATGTTTTCTAGCGAAGTATCACTACCCTAAAGTTTTTTTTACCACTTTCCTATCTTTTTTCTACAATATTTTTCTATGCAATTTTGCTACTGCACACAATCAGAGTAGATTTCTTCATCAAACTAACACTTTTTCAATTGAATTTTCCGTACTATCTCCGAAAAAACTTCCCTTTTGCACTTGTTATGAATATTTTAAGCTTGTACCTTACGCTCCTCTAGATTGCATGAAAATTATTCATAATGTTGTGTCGCTATACAATGCCTCATCTGCCATTAGTGAAAAAAAAATGAATTGTGTGAGTTTTGACGCCAAATTTTAACTTTTTGATATTTTCAAAGAGCTCTTTTGCTATTTTAATGAAAAATTGCATTAAAAATTAATGCAGAAATTCCCGAATCTGTTCGAAAACTTCATAGTGTTTTTCCAACCCGAAAAAATCTTCTCTTTTTCAATTATTTTTTTCCTTTTCTAAGGATTTCGTTTGATTTTCCTGATGCTTGTATTCGTGTTTTTTAAAGGTTTACGTCCCTAAAAATAAAGTCGCACGAAGGGCAATGAAATGTTGAAATTAGGTATTTTTATCACCGCGTTTAATAAAGCCCTGGGGGGGACATAACTCACATAATCCATCAAATCGGTTAACTGTTGATTTCAAACCTGCAGATATTTAACACAAAAAAAAAAGGGGGGGAGGCGTAATAAAATCTCAATGAACTCGCACGATTCAGCGCGCGACCATGATTAGATAGGATACCTACAACTGCTATCCGATATTAGCAAAAAAATCGTTGATTCCAAGCTTCTCGTCTTCATATGCCTACCCTCCTTGTACATAAAGCACATTGATTTCATGCCGAGTTCTTGTAACGGACGTAAGACTGGAACTGACAAATTTTCTGCTAATATTTCCTAATCGAACTATTTTTGCGATAATGTTTGACTTAATATTGAACACCAATTTCGGGTGCGGGGAGAAATTTTCCACGTTTACCGCAATCGTTAGCGGGGCGTGGGTTTTAAAACTCGGTGTGATATTTTGAAGGTTCATTCTGCATAATTATTCACCAGGCGAACAATTCGATTAACATTTTGTGGAGTAGATTTAAACTTCCTTTTTAAGTAGATTTTTTTTAGGAAATCTGATTATTCTCTTGGTGCGGTTTTACCCCTCGGGGGTGGGGGCGGGTACATTTTTCATTTCATCACCTCAGAATAATTTTAGCACCAGTAACTTAAATTCATATATACGTGTATATATATATCAAAAAAAATCAATTTCTTGTTCCCGCAGTACAGGTCACAATTTTACACCGATAGCCCCGAAATTCGCAACAAATATTTGTTTCAATTAATTGTAATACGCTACCAATTTTGGCGCGGATCGACCGGACTATTTCTGGTACCGGTATTTTTGTTGCTATATTGGTCATAAAATGCGGAATTTTGGAACCATACGTACGAAATTCGAAACAAATATTTATATTTTATTGTGCCACGCTAACAATTTTCATTCGAATGGACCGGACGGTACTTTCGGCAGAGCTTTTTTCTTTTCTTTTTAAATTTTCATAAACTTTTATTTTTACAAGAATTAACTACTTGTTCATGTTTTCTTTTGTTTTATTTCACAACTTTATTATATTACTTTGGTTTTATTTGAAATTATACGATTATTTACCATATTTTATCATCATAATTAATTTTTCGTTTTTAGAAATAATGTTATTAAATTTCACGTTGTCTAATATTATGTTAGCAGCTAACAAATTTCATACAATCATAACATACCATTAACGCATATAAACTTACAAACAATTAATGTGAGCATCAAAATTCATAATTATTTTTCTGGAAAACCTACTTTTTCTATCGAGGCTTGCTGCGCTGGAGTTTTTAAGTAGGTCCCTATTGAAAATCTACTTATTAATCTTGGTTACATGGAACGACCTGGGGATGAATCTTTGACTATGTATAATAATATGGACTGAGCATATTTGGGTGGGTGGTGTAGTGTGGTTAAAGGCAATATAATAAGTATCATTGAAGGAATAAAGTGATTCTTATCGCAACTAGTGTGGCTACTTTACTGTATTTGAAATCTGATTTAAAATTTTAGTTATAATTTTATTAAAGTCAGTTTATTTCTTAGTTGTTGGACATTCTCATATATGAACAATGACAAAAATTGTTAATTTATAAGGATAATTTCTCTACTTGAATAGTTGAATCATTGACAGATGAGTAAACTTCCTGCTAAAGTGTCGTTTTTTTGTTCAACTATAATATTGTTCCATGAATAATTTGTGTAATATCTCGAATTTTCGGTCAATTAAAGACCATGTGAGTCATTTCTAGTTGATTAGGTCAATGATTATATAATTTTAATCAGTGGTGAGCTGGACTGAACATCCTATATTCCGACATAACTTTACTCCAAATGTTACTAATGAAATGAATAATGGTTTATTCGATAGTGCACAACATCCTCAATATCATGAGCCCATGTGCACTACTGTAGCTCTATCAGATGTCAATATTTTTGTTTGAATGAGAAAAGAACAGACTTGGAAAATGTTTCTCTTTTCACATTTACTTGTAACTCTGGTCTAATTGGACCAAATGAATTGAATGAGGACTCATTTGATCAAGTGTAACGTCCCAAGTATTTTAACCTTTCATTCATCATCGTAGCTTCATTAGATGGCGAGATATTTCAGTTTAATAAAAAACAAGGAACTTTCCTCCAATGATACTTATTTAGATTTCACGTTTTATCGCTACACTCAGTTCATATAGTTCTGTATAGTCAAAGGGGTGGGAATGGGTAAATTTTTCGTTTCATAACTTTAGCAAAATTTTGGCACCAATAACTCAAATTCATATATACACCATCTTTGGTGAGAGGTCTGACAGACTTGAAATTTGGATATAACCAGGTACAACTAAGAAAAAATTCCCCTTACAACTACAAATTTCTCTGTTTCTTAGGTTTTGGAAATTTGAAAATTTTTAATGTATCGATAATAAATTTAATAAGAGATTGGAGGGGAGAACCTTGAAACTTTGGATTCAAGTATAATTCTGACCTGATTAAGAAAAAAGTTTATCTTAGCCTGTGCCTTATTTTTAAAACTGAAGGAGTTATCGGGTTTTCAAGTTTGAAAATTTGGAATTTCTGAGAAAAAAATTTAATAAGAGATGCTGAGGACTTGGATACAAGTACAATTAGGGATTACCATAACAAAACTCTAAAAACAAATTGTGCACACCTAAATATCTATGGTTAGTCAACTTTCCATACATGTGTGCATGACAGGTAGTCTATCTTTTTCCAATTTGTAATCTCATAATTCAGTTTTAAAAATAGAGAAACTTGTAAGAGGAATTTTTTCTCTATGGTACCTGATTATATCAAAATTTCAAGTCTGGCAGATCTCTCACCAAAGACCTTGTATATAAACCAATTTTTTGTTACCACGGTACATGTGGCAATTTTTATCCAATAGTCGCGCGAAATTTGGAACGAACGTTAGTACTAAGCCAAGAACTTGACCTATTGATTTTGTTGCGGATCGGCCCTACGGTACTTCCATATGGCTGTAAAATTATCAATTTTCGATCAATAGCTACGAAATTCGTAACAAATTTTACAACTTGCAATAAATTTTAGTACAGATCGGTCGCATGGTACTTCTGGCAACACTATTTTCTTTTTTATTTCGCCTATGAAATGCCTAATTTTGGATCAATAGGAACGTAATTCGGAACAAATATTTATTACGATCTGTTAATAATGTCTTAGTGACTACCTAATTTTATCTTTTTCGAAGACCTACTTTTTCTAACGGAGCTGCTGCTGCGTTAGAGTTTTTCCTTTTTTTACTTAGGTTATTGTTAGGATTAATATAAGTTTCCTTTTTCGTCAGTTGTGGTGTATTTTATGATGAAATCTTCGTACGGCACGTAAGTACAAGAAAATATAATAGGAAGTTATCATTTAGAAACATTCGATTAGATTCTACCTTTTCAATATTTCACATTTTGTGACCACATTTTTGTTCCTTCTCCTTGAAATTTGACTTTTTTCTTTCTTTCTTTCTTTCTGAGCTCAGGACGATCGCACACGTTGTATTTTTCAGACGACGAAATTAGATACACGTGTTTTTTTCTTGTTTTCTGATTATAACAATAAAAAAAAATTATAATAGTGGTTTTTAGGACGACGAAGATACTGTCACGAAACAGGTCGTAAAGATTTTTATTGCAGTATAAATTTTTTTTTTTATGGATTAGATCTAAAATTTGGTGTTTTGTTACTTTCCTATTTACAAAATGAAACGTTTCTAGAATGCAAAATCTGAAAATTTGGAAAGAAAAAAAAATTTGACTTGTGGTTGAAGTTTGGCGGCGCTGAAAATGGTACGCAAAGAAGGGTGAAATGGCTCGTATAATAACGAACCGAAAATTGGAGTTTGCTTGTCGCACCGAGGGACGTATTTATTAGGGTGTTTTTTAGGAAGGGAGTGGGTTGACGGGGGTTAGTAGAAAAAAATTTCGTCAACGTTCGTGCGTATAGCGAGAGAAAATTTCATTGTGCGTATTCAGAAATGAGAGAGTGAGATGTTAGTAAAAAAGAATATTTTTGTCGCGTATTTATGGTGCATCGGTTATGCGTTTATTATCACAACGCAGGTGAATGGAGCCGAAGAAGACTGAAGCGGTATGAACAAAAACTAAAAATGTTGGAATGTTTGTTTGGGTTTTTTTGATCGCTGATTCTAAGCTCGACATTCATTAAGGGCAAATAATGGAGTGTTTGATGCAAAAGTGTAACGATCTGTGCAAACCGAAAGAGGCTGTTTCTTAATATTATTTCAGTAGATATATATATTTATGGTATTTTATTGTTTTTAGATAGTGTCATGAAACCAATGTAGCGTGTGGGACCTATTTTAACTATTTTTCGTTATTTTATATGATTTTCGTCAATTTCTTGTTCTTCCATTCGACAAAGGAGATATCAACTGTTGGTTGTCTACAAACTTGGACCAACATTTTTCTTTCGCTTTAGGCTTCTGAGTTTTTAAATTCTCTTTTAGCACCTCTGTTTCTGACGCCACCAATTGCTCTTACATGGCTGATTTTTACATTAGTCTCAAAATTATGTTTCACTTTATTCTACTTTAAAATGAAGTCATTCAACCTAAAATTTGTCTTTTCTTGAAAGTTCATTTGACTTAATCGTGGTCCAAGTCCCTGGTTTAGGTCATTAAAGTATGTCGATTTTTCAATTTCTGTCTCCCCTTTCACTAATTTCCATCTTTATCTCTCCCTTTCTTTCTCTGATGAGGCAATCGCGACAGTAGGTACATTTGACTCTAAAAAATTCAACTCCTCTTCACCAGTTATTAGAGTTTGATACGTTTGATAATCATCTGAAGTCCTTTCATTATCATTGATTATATTTTAGTTCTGCCCACTTATGACCAATTTTATGATTATATCGCATTTTTAATAAGTATTTATGTTCTTAAAGAGGTCGAAGGTTAAACGAATTTTTCAAGTCTTATTAGTATAAAATAGAAGCTTTGTTTAATGGGGTAGAACTATGCAAATCTTCTATGTTTTCGAGCGCAATTACGATCGAACCGTAGTTTGAAGAAACCTGAAATTTTTCAGAGACATTAACATATGTTTGCTGAAGATCCTGTGAAAATTTCGCTGAAATAAAACTGGTAGTTCTTAAGATATTGCTGGAATCGTTCAAGTAAGTACATCAAATTCATCAGTATAATTGAATTTCACAATCGAATAGAATTTCAGCGATATCTCAAGAACTAATCATTCAATTTTAATTAAATTTTCACAGTATCCTCAGCAAATATACCTTAATTTTTCCAAAAATTTTAAGCTATTTGCGGATAACGGTTCGATCGCAGTTGTGCTCGTTATTAATATCAATTTCCATTCATCATGAGAAAAAGTCAAGAGTTTTAGGGAGTAATTTCTTTGAAAATTTGTAATTATTGCCGAGTTAGTTCCATCGGTGATTGTAAATCTTATTTACTAGTCTTATTAAAGAATTTCTGCAAGTATTTAGTTCACATAGGTACATTTTCAAGTCATCAGAAAAATTATCGCAACACCCTATTATTTTTTTTTTGTTTTTCATCAATTGATAAATTCAAGAATTGAACTTGACAATTTTATCAAAGTATTCATGATCGCACTCCAGGTCCCCACAACTACACTTCCAGTGCTGCGGCTGTGGTTGGAGCCTGACAGCACACAACAGAGGGCGAAGCTAGGCTGCTGCTACGTGGGGTAAACCAAAAAACTATAAATGCAGACTTAGCCCTATGGTTCAATGCCACTCTGCGGCGGGGTGTGTGAGGGTGAACCAGTGGATAGCACTGCGTGGTCACGTTTTCACGTGCTCACGTTGGGAGTCACCACCTTCGTAGGCTGCCAGCGTGGAGAATTGAACCGGCAACCTACAGATTGGAAAATTGTGACGACGTCATCCGCGGGGCTACGCCGCCACCAATAGCCTTTTGAGGTGTGGTCGTATATATGTTCACCTCCTCACAATGGTCTCTCCCACCTGGGATAAACAGCACATTTTTTATAAAACCGAACAAAATCGAACAAAAATGTGCGTTTAGGCTTCGTGTTTTAAAAGAAAGAAAAATTCAGACGAGACCATACGATCGGCCACCGAATCCAAATATACCTACCTAATATCGTGGGGATACCCCCACGAGTCCTGCGCGCCTGGCATGCACAAAGGACACATGCCTACTGAAGAAATGTAGGTAGGCATGTGACCAGGCTGAGGGGGTTGCTTGATTCCGTTGTCGCACAATGAGAGAGAAAGGTGTGTGTGAACAGTTATATTTTGTTGTCTCAGGACATTAAACACATTTATATTTAAGTACATAAATGGTTAGTGGTTAGTTACCACTACTTGGTAGCAGAGGCAAGAGGAGAGAAATTTGGCAAAAACGATCTTTTTATAAAAAATCTGCCTCAAAGAATTAATAGCAGGAATTAAAATTCACCGAATTTTAATTACCTAACAGAAAAATGGACTTATTGTATAGGCCTGTTTTCCTGTATGCTATACTACGATCCTACTGTCAATGCAAATTGAATACTTGAAAAAGAATTCAACCTGCAGACGCAAATAAAACAAAATTGTAACATAATTTTGAATTGCCTAAGTCAAAAATTGAATCAATCTTCGACTGTTACATATTTGCAATGCGCAAGTACATTATAGGCATCTCTTTTTTCATCTCCCATATACAAATTCTAATGACGAACTTGTTGAGAGAATTACAGCATTTACCGTAAATACTTAATAACAGTAAGGAACCTGTAAAAATAAACAGTCTCTTTATTGTATATTTACTCTTAAAACAATTGAAGAACTCCCAGTTGTCGAGAGTAAAACATTCCTTCACTTAAGGAATTGAAAATATACGTAATATTTTTCAAGGCCATGTATTCGGATAGCATGTTGGTGCGACCAACATGCGACAATCGGCTAAAAATTCTTTGTAAAATAATTTTCAGCCGCCCCCAGTATAATACGTAATGTCAACCATATGGTTTTCATCAAGTAGCTGTTGAACCTTTTTAACAACTTCAATACAAGCAGATAGAAAAATTCTACCTGCCAGTGTTGAAAAAATGGTCGATCGCTTTCTTTACTGTAATAACTGAAGAAAATAATCGGCCAACTCTACAAAAAATCAAGGCCGATCTATCGTATTTTTTTTTGTGTAAAAGGAGTGAACAAAGAGAAAAAGAGATATCTCCTTTCTCACTCACTCTCACACAAAAAACCCAATACTGTAGAAATACAGAAATACCATTTTTTTTGTCAAATATGACATCGGCAATGGTAAGGCCCGACCAAGAAAAAAGAGTCAATTCAACTCTTTTGTTCTTGATCGCATACCATCTTTGATAGAGAAATATCAAGGACGACAATGCACAACCCTTACACACACAAAAAACATACGTCGCATATTCTTATATTTGCAACAAAGATAAAAAATACAAAAAGATACACGCACACACTGAAACAATTGACAGGCCACATCTTCTGGAAATATTGCAGAATGTTCATTTGAACGACTACAGTTGAAGAAGATGTCATGCCTGATCGATCTAACAGTGATTTTGTGCGCTATTATTTTAATATTTTTGTGTATCTTATCGTTATTAATTCGTAATTTTGTGTGTCGAATTGTTTTCTCATTTTTGAGCAATTTTTACGAAAAATTATACAAAAAGTCACATAATTTCAACGAAAATACGTCAAATTTGCGACCATTATTTCGGGTTAAAAATTACTTTCGTAAAGTAATTTTGCGGAAGAATTTTGGCGTGTATTCTGCCCGAAATCCGCGTACAACACCGGTAGTCAGCAAAAAAGGATTGTACTGGTTGTCAATTTTTTGCAAAGTCAAGAAATCAAACGTACCTGGTAAGTACAAGTGCATTTAATATTTGTTGTGCCCCAAATATTAAAGTGTCGTCTAATTTCATGTACTTCGCCAACAACCAAACTTAATGAAAGATGGATTTCGTACAGTATCAACCATGGAAATTAGTATGGGATAAGTGACATAGTTGATAGAGGAAATCCATCTATCATCTTATTCTTTGCAAATGAAAAATAAATAGTTCGTCAACAGGGAATTATTTAGGCATCGCACTATAGGAATTTTTGGCAATCTTGAGTACAAAATTGCGTAAAAAACATCGTATTTTCGTGATCCTAACCCACAAAAATTAAACTTACAATTGATTTTTAGAAATTTTGTAATAAAAATTGCGTAAAAAACATCATATTTTTGTGATCCTAACCTTCAAAAATTAGATTTACAATCAATTTTTGACAATTTTCTAATCAAAATTGCGAAACAAAATTATTTTCTCAACAGACATTTTCTAAATATTGGGGCAGAAAAGTCCAAGCAATGACACAATTCAATTAGTTCAATTTGATTTACGAGTGCCACGACTAAGGGAAATGTCATTGCACCCCCGGGTCATGCCCAAATTTTGATTTGACCTGACCTGGAAAACACTTTGTAAAAAGGATAGTTAGGTATTACGTTGCAAAAAGTTTCAGCAATCTTGAACACAAAATTGCACACGAGACACAACAATTTTGTGATACTACTATGTGAATTTAAACTGTAACATGATTTTCAACAATCTTGTGTTAAAGATTGTAGACGAAAATTAAGTTCCTCACAATAATTTTTTAAATTTTTGTAGGGAAAAGATGTTCATGTTAGCGCAATTCCGTTACTCTGTTCGTAGTATTTGTATTTAATTTACGACTCACGAATTAGAGAAACCTCATTGCGCCCCCGGGTAATGCCCAAATTTTAATTTGACATAACCCGGACAACACTTTATTAAAAAATTACGATGCAAATTTGTTTCAAGATTGCGAACATAATTTTTTGGGCAAAATTTGAGCTCATAATTTTGTACAAACTAGCCGCGACTTTGGAAAACCACATTGCGCCCATGGGTCATGTCCAAATTTTCATGGATCTGACCTCGTGGACACTTTGACAAAAAATTTAAAAGTCAGAGCCAATAAACCACCATACGATCTTGCATACAAAATCGCACGGTGTTCAAAAAAACAATGTTGCATAGCTACAGATACTACAACATTGCATTTTATAATTTTGTACATGTGCACTAAAACATACAAAATTAATTTTTCGGCCATGGGTCATGCCCAATTTTTAAATTTGGCTACAACCTGTGTGCAAAAAGATGACAAAAAATTTGGTTTATTGATTAAAATTTTTTGTAAGCCTTAATTTTCAAACTTAGAAATGCTTGTCATGATGTTGCGTTTTGTGTTCTACAAAACGCAACCACTTCTATGTTTTTCAAAATGGAAAAAGAAAACATTCTTTTTTACCACATAATGTTAAACGTAGAAATGCTTAGCATGATGTTGTGTCATATATTTAACAGATTACAACCATTTCTACGATAGTCAAAAATTTCTTTCGGTACAAAGTGTGAAATGCTTGTCATGGCGTTGCATCTAGATAAACTAAATGCAACCACTTCAACTTTGATTATACAGTCTCTTACATTGGTAGTGCGCCGTATAAAAATTATGACGCAACAAGCCATACATACAGCATATTTGAATCAAAAATGCACACAAAACTCACTACTCTGGCAGTACAAAAGACATTAGACGGTCATTAAAAAGAACACAACAAATAATTAAAAATTGTATAATTTTTGTATAAATATTATTGTAAATGTTCTTTGGCAGAATCATGTCGTCAAACAACGATACGTCGGATGCATCTAGTTTGCCACCTCAGCCACTGACAGATCCTGCACCAGCAATTCTAATTGCTCCACAACAAATCTTGGAGCAGGGAATGTCAATGCCAGCATCGAAGCCACCACCACCAGGGATCGCAGTGCCATCAACGTCAAACACCAATCCATGCAATATGGCGGCAGCGACTAAACAGCTTGCAGAGCAAACTGGAAAGTCGCTGGCGCAGGTGGAGAAAAGCCTGCTTGCAAAGGCAGCAAGCAGCGCCCACAGGGAAGGTACTGAGTACAGCATCAGCAACATGAGTGGAGTCGATGAATATGAACTAGCCATAGAACTATTCACCGAGACACTTCATGAAGCTGATGCATACCTGCTCGATCTAGCTGTATTGCTGACCATGCCAGAGTTCACCTTTGTGCAAGCACGAAAGGAGCTGCCGGATGTTAGCAATACAATTGAAGAGCTTAAGAACCCTCCAGTAGGGGTGGCCAAACAATTCATCCTCCTGGCCAAGACAATTACTAAGCAATTCTTGGTCAAGCAGGGAGAGATTGAAGCCGGATTCCCTCTGATTCCAATCTCATACCTGACGCTCAATCAGCCCCAGGTTCCTCCCGCCACTCCAGCTGACTCAACATCCTGTACAAACTAACAGGATGCAAAAAGTCAAGATGAGACACGTCTCCGCGATGAGCAGAAACGTGCGGAGGAACAGAAGAGGGAGGAGGAGCTAAGGGAGATAGCTGAAAAGGCCGCGTATGACCACCTGCGCAGAGCACGCTACAAAGCACAGATAAGCAGAGATTGAAAAAACGAAGGAGGATCTAGTTCAGCGAGCGCAGGCAAACTACGGCTTGAGTTTTGAAGAATTCAAAAGCCGATATGTAGTGCCTGCAATCGAAAGAGGTAACACAACACCCACCTCAGTTAGTACCGATAAAAGAGATTGCCCGGATGAATTTCTGGATATGGAAGAAGAACCATCATATAAAAGAACATGTATGGACACTTCAACCCATGACCAGGAAAGCATCGCAACCTCAACTCCTAATTAAAATTGTTTGTCACCTGCGATTGTGAGCTTGGAAAAACCAAACTCACAATATTCAGCAACAGCTCTGATACCCAGACCTGTAACTGCAAAAAACCACACTGAAGTCACTCAACATCCAAAAGTTGTGGACCAAATTTCCCGTTGCTGAGAAGTGGATCCCCACGACAATGTTGAGCAACCTCTAGCGAATTTGAAACCACCCAAATTCTACCTAGAGAAATGGGATAGAGCAACCCTGACGTATCCAGGATTTATCAGAAGTTTCAAAATGTATGTGCATCTTCGCACAGACATTGCGATTCCTCAGAAAATTAACATCTTGCAAAATGCAATGCCTAAGGACATTGTCCAAAAGTTTAGTCATTTTGCACCAGATGATGTTGGCTACATCCAGAGACTTCAATTTTTGCATAACAGATTTGGGGATCAGAGTAAAGTGATAGCGGAAATCTGGTATAATATAACCGAATTTCCTATCTCTACCAACACCATTTCATCAATCCAAGATGGAATGGATGGTATTGCTGTCCTAATTGATCGATGTCGGCTGGTTTCTACGGTAGTTGATGAAGAACAACTGTTCAACGTCACAGTGAAGAAATTCCCACCTAGAGCCTAGTTTGAAGCGAACTTTTTACCACTGCATAACAGCAGTCAGAAAGTTTGCGAGAAAACAAATCAAACGAACTAGATCGGTTTCACCTTGGGTTTTGTTACCTAACAACTACCAATTTGCATTGCTCTGCTTTATTTATGCAGACTAGAAAAAACATTTTTCTGATATATTTAAAGCATTACTGGCATCAAATCCACCAGATTATGTAGCATATGAAAAATTTCACATAATCATCGACAATCAGGACTACTGAGATTAAAAAAACTATATACCAGTAACACCTTTTACTGAAGATACATTATCTCCAGCACTGTTACATCCAAAATCTCATTTGACAAAACTCATACTACTCAATGTACACACATTGAATAGTCACACCGGAGTAAATACACGATGGCTGCTTTTCGCAGAACGTATTTTGTACCGAGAGCAATGAGAATTCTACCGGGTGTCCATAAAAAGTCGTGCCTGATTTGTAAGAAATCAGACAAACGACTGTATGCTCAACCCACTCATACGAGCATGCCGGACTTTAGGCTAGTGCCTTTCACTCACCCATTCACTTATACAGGTGTAGATATTTTTGGCCCGTATTCAGTCTTTGACAAATACCTACCAAAAAAGAAGAAAGCACTAGCCACCCCAACAACACCTGCTTATTAAAAGTGGGTGCTGATATTTACTTGTCTCTCAACGAGAGCAGTATACTTTCTCTCACTATCGTCACTGATGACAGGAGAGATTTGGATAGCATTCCAGACGTTCTTTGCTGAACGGGGAATGCCAAAGGCAATGCTATCCGACAATGCAGCCCAATTCAGACTTGTCGCAACACACTTGTCACAATTCTGGGAAGCAATTACCAAAGACTACAGCATTGAAGACAAACTGCAGCAAAAAGGGATAACATGGCATTTCACGCCACCCAAAGCACCTTGGTACGGTGCAACCTATGAAAGACTCATAGGCTTCTACAAACAAGCTTTTGAGCGAGTTATGGGGCCACACTCACATCATAAACTTAATTTTCAAGCAGCGCTTAAAAATATATAAGTTATGATGAACGAGCGTCCGCTATGCCCAGCTGTAGACGAAGCGGATCAAGTAACACTTACTCCCGCCCATTTCATGCATGCAAACTTTAGAAATTTCACCTTAGACCTTGATAAGCCAATAACAGAAACAACTGTAACGGCTAAAAATTTACAAAGTCTATGGAAAAAGGACAAAGATAATTTACAACATCTTTGGGCAGTATGGAAAGGCCTCTATCTCCCATACTTGAGAGATAGAGTTTCACAAGGTGTGAGTAATGTTTACCGCACAGTGGCCTTCCAACCTAAGGTTGGTGACATAGTCCATGTTCTGGACATAATGTCAAAACCAGGAGTCTAAAAGTTAGCAACTGTAGTCAACCTGCTGACATCACGTGATGGTAAAGTCCACCACGTGGATGTCAGATTACACAGCTCTAATATAGTCACAAGACCCATAAAGTTCTTGGCGCCATTAGAGTTGAGCATCCCACCCTCAGAAGATAGTTCACCAGCAACTAACTTCGAACTGAGGGAATGATTTGGAAAATGGAAAATACACTCAAGAGCTACCACTCTAATGCGGAACACCACATTAGAACCTAGCTATCTTTGAAGATATGGCAAAACTATTTGCTCAAAGCTTACTTTCACCATCCAGCAACCCTTCGAGGATAAAGCGGGTGAAAGGTGATAGCGGATTGCGATCCAAATGACCTGAATTTGATATGATAACTTTATTATAAACCTCTTATAATAAACTTATTATCACAAGTTCGGAAACAACATTGCTAATTACTAATTCTTTTCTTACAGAGTCACTCCTGAATAGCGCTAATAAACCATCCAAATCCTGCTCCCGCCTGTAAGCAATATTGTACTAGTTTATCATGCAACGCATAATAAACTAGCAGGAAGCAAATCATACAAGATGGAACCTGCACCAGATTCCATCTATAAGAAGAAAAACATATTTATGTTTCTTCGTCCTAGACAATTTGTAAAAAAGTTGTAAATATGATTTTTGTTCCTATGTATATATTTGGTAGTTATAATTTTTTATGTTTTCATATTTTTTAAATAAACGAAAAATTGTATTTGAGTGTATGTACTTAATTGTTTCCTTTACAGATCATTAGGGCCTTATTACCAGTCTTGGAAGACCGGTGATGGACACCGCCCCCAGTATCGTGGGGATACCCCCACAAGTCCTGCGCGCCTGGTGTGCGCAAAGGACACATGCCTACTGAAGAAAGTAGGTAGGCATGTGACCGGGCTGAGGCGGGTTGCTTGATTCCGCACAGTGAGAGAGAAAGGTGTGTGTCAACGGTTATATTTTGTTGTCTCAGGACGTTTTTCTCATTCACAAAGTTGATACCATAGCCTCGCGTACCAAATGCAACAGGAATCGAACCAAATTCGTTTCCACTTAACCCATTCGTAAGTACGAGTTATGTATTTTCGTGATTGGCACCGCGCTAAGCGTTTCCTTAAAAGCCTTTCGCCTTAATCCACTTTATTTTAGTCCTCTTTGGGGGCCGATACAGAAAGCTAAACTTGACACGTTAGACGTGCAATCGTGAATCAAATTTGGTAGCTTTCGCCTCTCGTCCTGCCCCAGTCGCGCTCCCCCCACTCTCCCGCGGTGTACCTCTTTTTCTCGACGCTTCGTTTTTCGCATTTTCCACCTCAATAATTTGGTGCACCTATGTGTACGTCGCAAATCTGTTCTCTCCTTCTCGCGCTGTCTTTCTCGCTCTCCCTCACTCCACCGTTGTCTGTCTGTCTGTCTATCCGTCCGTCCGTCTTTCTCTCTCGCCTTCTCTATTGTGAAAAACCTTACCTTACGGACTATCAATCCGCTCGGTTACGCTCAACTTCGTTTCGTTCGGCTGGCATGAATTATGTGACGTATCCGCATCTACACACAACCCCCAGGTTCTTCTTCGTTACCTGCGGGCACCGTCGTATGTTTGTCGATAGTTAAGTTCTAATGTGAAATAAGATTTCGCGTAGGTACCGTAGCTGGTACGTGTGTGTCACGCTGTTAAAAGACTGATTATTTCAATTAAAAGTACCGACGTTGTCGCGTGTGGGTGGAGGTGGCTGCACAAAGCCGAAGGTGCGGAGGGCAATGAGTGGAGCTGCGTATACGAAAATGTGGAATCAAATTTAACTGCAGCTACCGTACGTGTTGTAAAAGGACGAAATATCTCCAGTCATCAGGTACCAATTACCGACGACACCGTGAAAATGGGGTACGATTTAAACACGTTTGACGACGCACCCCATACCTACAACCTATGTGCACGTTGCCAACTGCCATTTTTGCAAGAAAAGTGTTGAAAGTACGGACGAAGGTTGAAAAAGTGGCGACGAGCTAAGGCTAATAAATCGCGAGTAATCAATAATCTCGTTACCTACCCACCCCATTTTTGCTGATGCGTATTCCGCACGACGACCACGCACCTTCGGTCGTTATCATTCTGGAATGGACGTTTATTACGATTATACATTTTATAGGCTCATTTTATCTCGACTCGAGTCGAATTGCGTTTTTCGTAGAGTTGCCCTTGCAGGTACTACGTATGCCATTGAATTTTAGCGCTACGATGGCTAAGACGAAGGGGTGAATGCTCGAGTGTTCCCCTACCGCCACTCCTTAAAGCCGACACACCGACACAGTTGCGTAATTATACCGCAAATAAAATGCAGCTGTTTGCGATATGAGAGTTTAATGAAAAATGAAAAGCGTATTGGTAAAAAAAAAAAAAACTTGCGCAGCCAGCCTCTCAAGAAAAAGTAGATTTTCTTACTTTAAAAATAACCTATATCACCAAAATTCTTCTGATAAGGTACCTAATATATATAATATATATATGTATTTTTTTTTTTTTGCAAAATCACATAAATACGATGCATGCGATAAAATAAACTGATTCAATATCATGTTTTCGAAATATTTTATGAATAAATTTTTAATTTTGTGTCAAAAATCATTATTTTTTGTAAAATTGAAAATTATTCCAAGCTCTAACAAGCATGATTTCAGGAAATAATTCGATGGTTTTCTTTTCTGCAGCGACAAGAATTGTAGATTGTATAAAAAAAAAAAAAAAAAAAAAAAAAAAAAAAAAGTAAATGTGAAAAAAATCTCCCACATTTCAAAACGAAGTACAATGCAGTTGTCTACCTTCTAATTACGAAAATATTAGCGGAGATTTTAGTATCCATGTTTAAATCTAGTGGCCGGATACTGGCGGGGGTAGACACAAATTGAACTTTTGCTGAGATCGTGTTGTTTTTATATTAAGAAGCTTAGAAAATGAATTTTTAAACACCATTATGAAAAGGGTAAAAGAGGGAAAATTACACTGGATAGCTAATAAGTTGGAAACAAATTGACCAATCAAAACCAAAATTGATAGTTGTGATCCTTGTATGAGAAGTACTGTTTGTTCCAAATTTCGTGACTATTGAAAGAGAATTGCAGCTTTTTTTAGGATAACATGAAACATTAGCACCTTCAACAGCTCCAGGGAATGAACCATAATACCAATAGGCACCAAATTTTGTGACTATAGATTGAAAATTACTCCTTTTAAAGCCATTAATCTGCTAAAACTGCAACAAAATCGCCTATCAGACGTACCGTAAAGTCTATCTGCACCAAAATTAGTAGGTACCGTCTCTCATCTAAAACACATACGTATACCAAACTACCGGCCTATCAATTGAAAATTGCGACCCGTACGTTGTTCAATAAAAAATGCATATAAACTGACCTACCGGACGGACTATGCATCCGATTCAGACCAAAAACAATAAGACTTTTCCTCGGATGGATTCGAATACGTGTTTCAAATTTTGAAACCATCCGATCAAAATTACGGCTGGAAATGTACTCAACGCAAATGGGGGTACATATAAAACAAAAAAATAATAATTTTCAAAAAAAGCGCTAAAATGCTCAGATGATCATGAAACGAAAAAGTACCCACTCCCATCCCTTGGGTCCGAATACTCAGGCAATTTTAATGAGTAGATTTTTGAAAAACAATCTACTTAAAAACAGTTCGAATAACGATTAACAAATTTTTTAGGAGACGAAATACGACGTTCTTTGATTTTGTCGTCTGTACTTCGATGCAGATTTTTTTTTCCTGCATCCAAAGGTAGATACCTAAAACATCTAATTTTCAACAACTTTGTGAAGTTTCACGTATTTACCTGTTATCATGTGGCTAGCAGAAGTGGAAACAGAGAATGACTAAAGTCGTTTTGGTTGTATAAATTTATTTTTCTTCCAATAAGAACTAAGAAATTTTTTTGACTAATAAAATCCATGTGGCACGTTTGTGTCAGATGGCACTGTGCTAGGTACTGCTGTGCTGGAATTCAGAAATATTACGATTTTTTCTGTGCCCAATGAACGAACAAAGCGAATAGAAAACGGTTTAAACGGTCGCTGAGTTTAGTGACGAGGGGTCGTATACCCTCTTAAACCTCACTAGTTTCTAATCAAATCGATTATTGGAAATATTGCTCCAATTTTCGTTTTTGCTGTTAGGTTTGAATAACATTTTCGATGATTAGGTATCTAGCTTTTCGGGATTCAATTTCTTCAGTCCTTTAAATGGCATACTAGAAGGTAATGGAAATTTGAAAAAATTATCCTTGACTTTGAACAACATAGCAAAAAAAAGTAGGTTTTCAATCAAGCACGTTCAAATTATTTAAATAAACGTACTTCAACCAAAATTGTTTGGATTAATACCTGCCTAATATTCAGGACATATTGACCCGTATAATCCCTAACGATTGAACGGTACAGTCAATAACAACAGACATTTTGAAAGAAAAAACATTATACTGTCTCATTAACATTAGAAAAAAAAGTTTTTTTTTCAGACATAAAATTTAATTTTGCAAAGAATGTGAGTATTCCAGTTGGTACGACTTTAATACTAATAACGAGTATCTAGGCAAGATTACATACTCCTGCAGCCGTCATTAGTCGGCGAAGGTGAATTTATAAATTTGGTGCCTACAGGCCAAATAAATTTCACTCCCTACTTCATAGTCCAGTCAAATCTTACAAAAAAATAAATAAAATACTAATCACATAAACTTCAACTATATAGGGTTGTTGCGTGGGTATTCTAGATTAACATACTAAAAATTGCACCCTCCCCATCTCTTGAAATTTTCGGTGGTGTTTATCCTCGAAAATTTGGTTTTTTTGCGTCTCCTCGAATTTTGATTTTGTGATAAAAATAGGTCGGTAAAAAATTATGCACCATAAAATTTTCTACAAAAAAGATGAAGTGCAGTTTTTTGCCCAACGTTCCCCTTTCCCTTCAGTGAGTCTTGAAAAAGCCATTGTTCAGTGCATGTGTTCAATAGCATTATACGAGAGTACACATACGCACAGACACAAAAAAATGCAACAAATTACAAAAATTGGTACCTAGGTACCTTTTAGCTACGTACAGAAAAACAAAAAAAAAATAAGAAAAAAAGAGAAAATTAAAAAAAACATGAAAACTAAAACAGCATCAATCTGTTATTTCACTTTCTTTCTGGTCGACTCTTCGTTTCCAGTGAAACGTGTCGGGTTCGTACCCAACTCGGCTACCATTTTCCTCCAGTCTTCTCAGCAGCCGCTCCAGTGTTTCCAAACGTTTTTCAATTGTCGACGTTTTCGCGTTCATTTTGTAGCAAATCTGAGTTCAACGAACCGCAATCTCCACTGCTTCGTCCATAATATCCTTTGGTATGCGTTTCTTGTGCGGACTTGACGACCGCACGCTCAACACCACCCTATACGAGTTTGGCAAAATGAACAAAAGTCTGCGCAACACGTCCACAACGCGTTTTGGGAAGTAGCCTTTGAAGCAGCATATCTCGATAAAGTACATTAGCTTCGTTTTCTGGATGAGTTACAACAGGTCGGCAGTCTTGCGCAGTCTCTCTACATCATTGACCGCAATGCCAACCAGCACATTCATCAGCACGGTGGGAACCACAAGCATGAACAGCCACAGCACACCCAGCCACGTGTATGCCACCAACTGGTAGGTAGACACGGTTCCCATGACAAGCAATGGATTGAATTCCAGTTTGCCATTCATCATGTTGGTAACACTTACAAAACCAGAAAATGGATCGTCAAAGTGATCTGTCTTCAGCACGCATAAGGAAGCCAATGAGCAAGGAGAAAAAGGTAGAGATTATTTTCACCAGCTCCTTCAGCACCTTGTAAAACATGGCAATGTAAGTACCAAAAGTGGGCAGCTGACCGATGGTGATCATCAGATATGTCCACAAACAGAGTAATGCGCATGTGCTAACCGCTATATGCAATTGATCGTCTGATTTGTAGTCAAAGGGCAAGATTATCACGTTAAAGGTGACCACCAACTCGAGTATGTTTAATCACTGTACGACCCCATCTCAATTTACTGCACATTTTGTAGTCACCTAAGTACTTGAGTTGGTGTGTGCAGCAAGGAGGAGTCCTCAAGTTGTTTCCACACCTGTCACATGTTTCATTCTGGTTGTTATTGAGCATTGTCTCATTGGCAGGGTTGCACAATGGGCTGTAGCACACGGCACACTCATCACCTGTTTCAGTCAGGTTGTCTTTTTCAGGTAAATAAAATTGGACTGCATTATCACACCCATGAGCAATACCCGCGAGGAGTAAAAACTCAGCAGAATCGCTGTTAGTATGGACAGAACTATGCTAAATATGATATATGCTCTGACCTTTTGCCACTTTAAGCGCAGAAACGCCTGGCACAATGGATTCTCCAGCACCTCTGTCTGACCTTCTTTCTGCAGCGAGTACAGGTAGCCAACCTTGCCTCAGTGTGAATTGCGTAATATATCGCAAAAGTTCAGCTTGAGATTCTGCTCCTTTTACGACACAGCCAGATCTAAACGTTGTGAAATGGTTTTAATGCTGACTGGCGCCTTGTGATTAATGATGTTCAATGCGGAGACATTACCTTTGGTGCGTGCTGTCACATTAGCACCTTGCACGATGAGGTACTTGATGCACTCATCCATCTCATTGAGCGCAGCATTGTGTAGGCACGTGTAGCCAAACTCATCGGGCAGATTCATGTTTGCATCGTGTTCCACCAATGTTCAATGACCACGGTGACTTGGAGACAGCAACGTGCAGAGCAGTCCACTTGTCCCTATCCTGCGAATTAACATACCCTCCTCGCTCGAGCAGCAGCTGTACACAGTTGATGTACGCGTGCTTGCAGCACAAATACAGAGCAGTCTGATGATGCGCGGTTGCCTCATTGACATTGGCACTGTGGTCCAACAACTGCCACATACACTCCATGTAGCCATTCTCAGTGGCCAAGTGAAGGGCCGTGTACTTTAGTCGCTGCATTTGGGCACTCACCTGAATGCACATCAATCAGCAGCAGTTTCACCATGGCATAGTTGCCCAAATTGACGGCAACGTGCAACGCTGTCAGCCCATTCTCATGTACAAATTCGGCAATGTTAACGCTTCGAGGGCAAACGTTGCGCAATCTCAAAAAACCACATTTCCTTTGAATTTTTATTTTGCATTTTTATCGGAAACTGCTGAGCCATTAGGAAACAAACTATCTTTCAGACTGCATGCTCTTATATGAAGATTCTCTCGTAAAAATTTCAGCCCTATCCATTTGGTAGTTTTCTCCAAATCACAAACACAAAATTCCGGGCAGTTCGTAATATGTATATTATCACAATCAGAATCAAAAATCAGGAAAATTCACACATTTTCGGGAGAAGGGAAACGCCGCCAAAAATACTTGGTATCCCAATTTACGATAATCGTTCGACTAATTTCAGTCAGAAATTAATTTTTTTTAGTTCCCAATTATTTATCGAATTAACGTTTTTTCTTGAAATTAACTTAGTCGAAATTGAAAATCAGTTAAGCTAATGTCAGTAATACTTAAATTTATATTAATTCTTTGGCACATATACGTAAATAATTGGTCATATTATCCCATTTGACTGAAATAATTTAGTTAAATTACAGAAATGAAATTGACTGCTTTGGGCTTTTGGAATTGTAAGAGGTTGGCTGAGGATATTTTTTTTATTTTATTTTTTTTGAGAAATGAAATTTATTTCATGATTTAAGGTATAGTCTAAAGCAGGAGTTGGAATTGAATCAATCGATTCAATTTAGATGTGGTAGGTATCGAAAAGTTTCGATAGTTTCCATCTTCATTACTTTTGCATAAACACATTATGAGCGTGAGTAGGTTTTTATTTCAATGGGCCAAAGGAACTTTGTATTAAAATTTGAATATTAATATTATACATACCTACATAATATTATAATATATATGTATATCTATGTATAAAAAATATTTCAAAATGAGAAAATGGTATCAATTATTTTCTTTTCTTATGAAACGGATAATTTTCATCATCTCAACCGCCAAACCCCTTCATGAGGTCCAAGTCTTTGTTTGAATCATTCCTTTTTTTGCGTAATTGAAATTTTGCAATGTTTTATGAAGATAGAAACATCACAACTTTTATTTTACTGAACAACCCAGGTACCTACTCGACTTTTGAATTTAAGCTGACTTGCTGTACAATTTGTTAACTAAGTATTAGACTTAATGACAACTTCCGTTTTTGTACCATCCTGATTGAATTGGGATAATCATTAATAAATCATCCATTTGATTATTCCCTTTTTTTATTAAGTTGATGGTAGACTGCCTGTCGAGTATTTGACGAAACTTTTTCGTACCTGACGAAGAGAGAGTTATGTTATTTCGATCTCAATAATTGAAATCCGGTACCTGCTGTATTCAGTGAAATAAAAATTGTGATGTTTTTATTCTTCTTGAAGCATTTTAATATTTCAATTCTGCTTAAAAGTAATGATTCAACGACTTGTTTCACATCTTTTAATGGACTTCAACTTTAATCATGATTTTTTGATTTACTTTTAGTACTTAAACGTCAGTAAGGTTCTTTTTTCTAATTTTTTCTCAATATATATCTTGTTTGTGATTTTTGGTGGTAAACGACGTTTTCTTGAATTCAGTAGCACTAATATAAAATTGTTGATCACACGAACGTATCGAGGTTGCATGAGAAAAAATAAGGGGCTCAGAAAACAATTTTCTTTTGTGAATAAACAAAAAAGGTGTGTTCATCATAGTAGACACAACAGAAGGGAAAATTGGGTGTTTTTCATTAATAAAACCATTCTAATCCCTTTTTAGAGAAATAGGGGACCCAACAAGGGGTTCAATCCTAAAATAAACTGTAAATTCTAACTCATTGTCTAAGTTAACATACGTGGTGATGTAACTACAACTCAGTTTCTTTAGAAAAAACGTTTTTAACCTTTGTCTTGGTCACCACTGGTCCAAAGACGATGTATGTCTGAATTTTTCGAAAACGTGAATTTCCAAAAATAGTGCCAAAATTTTTCTGAGGTCATATAAAAGGAAAAATGTAGCTAAGATCAATTTTAATGAGTGGATTTTTTTTAAAAAGCCGATTAAAAAGGGACAAAAGGTGGAAAATATTTACTTTTCAAAATCATTATGTTTTCTTAAGGGAAAAATAAAAGTTTTTCTCAATCAAGGTTGCAAAGTAGACTTTTTTCGTTTATTATCTGAAAGGGAAAATAAAGAAAATCACACTAAATATTTAACTACTATCTCAGGAACAAACTTGACTGGCCGAAACGAAAATCAATACGTGTGGTCCTTGCATTGGAGGTAATGTTTGTGTCAAACTTTTTGACTATTGGACCCAAATTGCGACCTTTACTGAGTTAAAATCAGAGGCAAGGCATACGCCTCTAATGCGACATAAAAAGTCTAAAGCTGAACCCCCCACCAACTGAGATAGAAATTTAATCGACGAATATAATGTACGGGTTGTGCTGTGTTACGCTTGCGCGATGAAAGTCGTGTATTCTGAGGACCGTACAACACATTATATTCTTTTACTCTCACACCTCGTTTTCGTCATTTTAATTATTTATTATTTTATTTCTCTTGTTAATCTATATCTTAATTTTCATAAGGTTGTTTTTACTTTGACATAGAGAGAGTCGCCGGATCGATTTTCATGATTGCGAGGTATCAAAAGAAAGGTCACACTGTGTAAATGTGAAATCTGAAGAGCAAAAATCCATAGTCCTCTGGGGAAAAAGTTACGGATTTTAGCACCCCTCATCCCTCAAAAAAAAAATATTTTTGCCCTTTTTCCTTCCATAAACATATTTTTCTCAATAATATTAAGTTCACAAAATTTTATGCCTCTGCGTCACCTCTTTTTTCAGATATGGATTGCCAAAAATTTATGAAATTTAAATGTAGTTATACGTACTATTCTGTATACGTGGCTCAGTCAGAAAAGTGGTTTGGAAATGAAATGAGGGAGAAGGAAGAAAACAGAGCGGGAAAGTGAAGTAGGGATGAGAGCCATTTAATGTAAATGAGTTGCCAGTAAGTGGGTTGTCCCTAGAAAGTTGTTAAGCATTAGTAGAAGTCTGTAGCCACTCCGAGGGAAAATTTTTAGATTTTCTTCCAAGTCCATCTCTCATTTCTTTATTATTTGTAAATTGAAAAACAAAAAGAGAAAAAGGAGAAAAGATAGGAAAAAAACAGCTCCATCTCACACGAGAGTCTTCCCTGAGGAAGATTATGAGTCTGAAATAAAATTGTCGCGCGAATGTGGAGGTGGAGCCCGCGGGTGACAACTGGTCTACATTATTTGATTAAAAAACTAACTTTCGGTTGGCACGATCAGAGTATAATATGTAGGTAGTTATTATAGATATACCTAAACATAGGTACCCCACTTGAGTTACCGACTTTTTTTTCTCTTTTTTATGAAACTTTGAAATGTGATTCTCTTGGTAAAATATATTGTGTAATGTGCTCATTTTTTTATTACTTATTTGTTACAGCCGTTACCGGATGAGAATATAACGTACGCGGAGCTGTCGCTATCGAGAAATATCCATTCGATGGAGCCGAAACGCATTCCAGCAGCCACTCGAACGCGTCTTGACGAACCGACCATCTATGCTCAGATTGAGAGTTGCTCGAAAATGGAGGGTGACATCACCCAAGAGACTCCTCTGCTGAACGGACACCATCGCGAGAGCATGGTATAAAAATGAATCACGTGTGTCTTTAAGTGTGCGTGTGCGTGTGTTTTTGTGTGTCGGTGTGTTTGTTACGTATTGCTGTTCCGTAGATCCGCGATAGAGCCAAGGTAGAGTTTTTTGTTTCTTTATTATTTTTTTTTGTATTATTTCGTATTGTAACGTTTTTCGTACGCTTTTTAGTCGTTGCTTTGATACGCCCTAACGCACACGAATATGTAGCCTTTTTCAAACGTTACGAATTAAATCGCTCGATAAGCTGACGATTCCCTCCCCGCCACCCGCACCCAACACGGTTGAAATTACTTAACTAACAGGTTTTCTCCACGATATTTCTTCAATTTTCTTCGATATCGTAGATTTTATGATATATAACATAATGTAAAGGTATATATATATATACACGTAGATATAATGGCTATACGGTATATGTGCAGTGTACACTATACCGAGTCTGGCTTCGCTTTTTTACGCTCCATTTCATTTTTCTTTTTTCCATCTTCAAAGTATACCGTTTCTTTCGTCTCCAGGTGAAAATGACAAATTGAATCCGTTTTACGACATCTTTTTTACATTCGCCTACCTAAGTACGAAAGTAAGATTGGGGTTTTTTTTCTTTTCATTCGGGCTTTTTTTCTTTTCTCTCGTTTCCTTTCGAGTCTTGGTGAACTATGCCATCGTGAGAATGCGCGCTTTCTGGTGCAGATAAATTTTTCTGTTCGACTAAAAAACGTAAACGAGCCTTGGAAAGACTATAGGGCCTACCACTCGGAAGTTGGCGGTTGTTCTGATCGAGAATTTGTGAAAATAACAGCTTCAAAACCCATCACTGTTTGGTGGAGGCGGTATAATGCAGAGAAAATTCCAGATTGTATGTAGATACTTATTGCTCGTTATCGTCGACATTATCATATCGTAGCAGATGTGCCCCTCCTCATTTCTTTGGGAAAACAATGTTTCTGGCAGAGCTGCAGTGTAATACCGTAATGCCCGTATAAGTTACGAATGTTTAGGCTATCAAATTGGAAAGAAAATTCGTTGTAGATGCGAAGATGTGCTCGGAAAAATTTTTTTTTAATTTTGGAAAAGGTTTTATGGATTTATTGACCCATCTATAATCCCATTTCTTCTTAATTTTTCCATACCTCTGAGACAGTTTCGAATTTTTTTGCCAACTAGGTATGTAGCCTGTATTATACAAACTTTTTTCATACATTTTCTTTCAGCATTAAGTTCGATTTGAACAGGAGCTGCTGAGCAGTGTCATTTGAGAGAGTGAAATTAATCAATAAATTTTTACACCAAGCTCAAAAAAAAAAATCCAAACAAAAAGTTATTTGGTAATTTGGGGAAGGGAGTCATCACTTCTTTCAATTTTCATAATAGTCTAGACCAATGTGGTGGGTCATACCCCCACTGCCACTCGCGTGAATAATCGTACGATCAGAACGTTTCAATTATTCGTTCCCAATGTTTGTGATTGTTTTTCATTCGAAATCTAACTTTCATTTATTTTTTCATACCTACCTTTCATTTAGAAAAAAAAATCTTACTAAATTAGAACTAAAGAACAATATTGATCTTATTGATTATCATAGAATTCTTAGATCAAGATACTGAGGAAGATATCAGGATTTGTCTACCAGCGGAAAAAAATCAAATCTTGTCTGATATTTTCAAAACAAAAGTTAGGTTTTCCTGGGATCGAAAGTAGGGAAAGATAAGGGAGACCGGGCTACCATGGAATATTTTTTTCCTTTTTGTCCGTGGTGCAAGCTGGAATTAAATTAGAAATTTGGGACCAATAAATTTGAAAAGAACTAATCTTTATCTCCAAAACAGATATAATGAACATATGTTGGTGTGGGGACAATACTCGTATGAGGTAATAGGGGCTCGCACCCCTCGACGACAGTCGCCGCCCGAAGGCTGGAAATAATCGTCTCTATGACGTTAAATGAATTTACACTGGTACATTTGTATGTTCGTACCTGTACGTACGTACAGGTAAGATACATTGCACGGGCTGAGATCAATTACCTGATAACGATCTCGTTGATGTCACAGCCTGGTACCAAACGCGCTGCATCGTTTCTTATCACCTCGACAGAGGCAAGAAACAACGTAACACATGACATAATTACGTACATGTAGGTATGCATGTGTGTCTGTGTGCGTGTACCAAATCCTGTATATAAACTCTCAGAACCGGCTCAAAAATCACCAGTGTTCGCCGAGGATTTGGCTCTCCCATACTTAATTATATGAAGTGGCAGAACACGCAAAATACTGTTGAAGACCTTCTAGTGTGAATATCTCTCACAACAAGGTATTCCACAGTTGGTTTTTTCTAATTCCATCTTTTAAAGCTGATAACATTTTTTGTTCCATGATATACTATCATAGTGTACTATGGAACTGAGGGTAGTGTACCTACCATGGTACATGTTAAATTCCATAAGAAGTAAATGTTTTTAAACCAAAAAATTTAAATTTATTTTATCTAATACAATATGAAATGAACTGCATCTAAAAGTAATAATATTTGGATAACAGATGATATCTGCTATTTGAATTTATTGTAATAATGTAATTATAATTAAGAAAATTAATTGTTTTTCAATTGTGATAATTTCCTCATAAATTTGCTAATTTGAGACATCTTTCACAGCATCCTAAACTTTCTCAAGATCCAATGTTTCATGTTTTTGAGCAGTTTTAATGCAGAAAATTATTTGCAAAAAATTAAAAATTATTTCTAGGATGTTCCATGGTACAACATAAAATTTATACCATGATACACTAGATTCACCTTTTTACTAGAAATTAACATTATATTTAATTAAACTTCATTAAAACAAATTTTAATGCTCAACTCCTCTCCCATTGGTAACACTTTTTGTGAGTTATCAAAGTTTTACTTCCGGTGTAATTTTGATAAATATAGCAGTAACTTTTAAACAAACAAGCTCTATAATTATAAAAAACAAATTGGTATTACCATGTACATAACACATAATGCTATGGGACCAGTTTGTCCAGAAATTAAAGGTAAGTCAGTTTTGTCCAAGGTACACTTGTTCCATGGTACCTCAGTAATTACTTTACTATTACCAAAAAATGATTCAAGTACCTACAGTAATTAAAGTACTTTAACTACTAACAAAACTAGAACAATAGGAATATGCTAGAAATTTGTCACTACAACATCACTAATATTTTCTTCACCTGAATCACTGGCAAGCAGGTATGTGGTATGAAAAGAAATAACTCATTATGTTATCATGAATGAGTTAGCTATCAAAAACATTTTGAAAGTTCACTTTACAATAAGTTATGTGCGGAGAAGCCAATGGAAACTTGATTTTTGAATCGAGATCGACATTATCAACCAAATTATCTGGCTAAAATTATCTACTTTTGGTCGAGGTATCTCTGATTTCTTGTCAAAAACTGAAATAAATTGAAATAATCTTGGATGAAAAATCAAAAAAAATGAACATACATTAGTATAAATTTAGTACCTATGAATTGAAGACCACCTGGCTAGAAAATTAAGATTTTCGAGTTGAAGGTGACATTTTTTAGTGGATTAGAGCATCTAGGTACCAACTACGCAAAATGATTAGCCTATTATGAAATATACTCGCAGATTATGAGTGAGAAGGGTTTGAAATTATTATGAATCAAGATATTATTTCGAAACGATCCTAAATACACAATTTTGAAAAAATAATATTATGAATAAATGAAGGAGTCCAGGCATGTTTGAGAAAACCATCTGTGGCGAATGCTGCGTGAAGTTTGACACTACTAATCCCCAAAAAAAGGGGTGAATTTCGCAAGGGCATACTCGTGAAGGATTGATGAGTAAACATAAGATGGTGTGGTCGTGTGCATGCACACACATAACCACGCACCTACACATCATGTAATGTGCACAAACGATAGTTACAATTGTAAAGTTACAGTTACGTGAATCTGACAGTCGTAATTCTCATTTAGCCCCTATCATAGACACTGAGTGCTAAGATGTTTATTCATCAAAAAACAAATTGCTGATTTTCTATCAAGTTAAATGGTTACTGAATGCAACATTTATTATGTTTTTCTCAAAATCAGTTTTTTTATGTTGGACTAATTTGGAAAGTAGGTCTCCGCAGATAAATTTAGCTATCAACTAATGACCTAATCAGTACCTATCAAATAATGAAAAAAATAATGCTTTACATTTTGTGCATAATTGGAGAATGCAAATTAATTCGCAGATAAATATTTTATATTCTGTTTGATTTTTCTGCTTGTTGTATACATGCAAATATTTTTTATCCACTAGTCGAATTGCAAAAATTTATGACAGAATTTCAATTTATATGCGTTTCGAATGACGAAATTCGGTATTTGCAGCTACAGGTAAATTAATTCATTCGTTTTCGCTTGAAAAAGTTGTGTGCCAATATTTAAATATGAATAGCTTTCCAAATCATGTGAAATTTTATTGTCTTTCTCATTGTCACGTTTGTTTGAGAATATTGTAAACAATAATATTTTCAATCACAATATTACTTTTCATCGACCAAAATCGGTGTTACCTGAAACCATCCCCGCTTCACTCGACTCTCATTAATTTTTAGAACAGACCCTTCTTAACAGTAAACGTTTGAAAACCAATTCTGATGGATGAGAAAGCTGATTGTGTCAATAAAAGTAGAATAGAGGGCGAATGAGAGAGCATAAGTATAACTTTAGCTACAAATTATCTGTTAATGATTACAGTAATGACAGTTACATGCATAGTGGTGGGGCACGGCAACCATGAAACACAAATCACAACGCCTAAAAACGAACTATCCGCGAATTAATGTGTATTCTCGTAATAAGTTTTTGCACATTTTTTTTGCAGCACAGCGAAAGGAATCCTGCCTTCTAAAACGTATTTGCTAGTTTCTTCCTTTGATAAATAAGGTTCGTTTTTCAACACTTTCGAATGTGTACCTAAACATAAAGGGATGCGAGTACGCTAACCAACAAGTGTATTTTCGTAGAAAATTACAAAACTAAAAAAATAAAATAACTGTCGAGAAGCGAAAAAGAAAATAAGAATACGAATACCCTAGAGAAACCCTATACGCAGAGAGGAAGAGAGAGAGATAAGGGAAAGAGAATGAAATCCACATAGGCCTACTGTTGTAAAAGAAACATTAAACGTAATAATGAACAGTTAAATTATTGAAAAACGAGACGGGCCTCTGAGACCAGAACACGGCTCCGCGCTGATAAGTTCAGCCATTTCCCCCCCCCACATCTTCGAAGACGAATTCTAAAAATATTATACACGGTGTCCTGTCTTACGTCTCTCGACGGACGTTCAATTTTCAATTCAACTAACTTTCCGTTTTCGTCGTATTCTTGGCACAGCATTCGCTTATATTTTATACTGTAGATATAACGTATACTTTTTCGCATTTCACTAGGCCTCGTTTTATTTGTAAAGCAAGGAATAAAAAAATATTCAAAATGGAAGAAAAATTATTACTGTCACAAAGTAAATCAACGAGTGCTTGATAAGACGAAAATTACTTTAAGAAGATAGACATTTTTATTCTTTATAATATTTAAGTGGTTATCTGAGCCGGTGGCTCTTCATTGAAATTCAAATTCATTTCTTCATCCTTTGTCCACTAAAGTATCAAACATTTCACAAAGTACTATGGATAAAAAGAGAAAGTGAAAGAAAAAGGCCCAATTCTACGCCATAAACAGTTTTTTTTTTTTTTTTTTGCGACGTAAAACGTACGTCTTATATAGGTGTATAAAGCTAAGGAATGTATCAGATGGAAGGTGCCGTCTTTAAAGTGCTAAAATCCACCACAATCTAACCCCAGCTTCACCCCTAAAAATCCAATTTTTGTACCCTCCATTAGGTTTTTAAAGATTTACTCTTCTGATTAAAATGTTCAAACAAACAATACGGTAAATATAATTTCCAGCAAAAAATGTCTCGACATTTTTTTGTTAATAGCATAGAAAGCTTAAAAATGACTCGAATGTTTGCACATACAACTGCTAGAGGTGTACTACTGTGCTACATGAAGCCAAGCCTCCCTTAATACATTCTGCACCAGTATACCCTGTCAAGCTGTTAGACTTACCATATTTGTAATAGATACGAATAGAAAAATTTTTATTTTTGTGAAAGTGTGTGTGGGTGTATGTATGTGTGTTTATTTGTTTGCAATATCATAACTTCAGAACCACTCAAAAAAACTAGTTTAAATTTTCTGTGCCTATTTTTGCTGTTCCAAGGAAAGTTTCAAGTTAACTCGGAAGTTCATACTATGCATTTTCCAAGCAGATCCACTTTACCACTAGGTGAGCTACAGATTTGGCACATTCTATAGGAATTTCGAAAAATGATGACTGTGTTCCGCATGAAACGAAACATGCTTGCAAGAAAAGTCTATAATACTATGCGCGCAGAGTCGCTGAGTGAGGAAAAAAGAGGAGTATTCCCCTTGAATTAGTGAACAAATGAAATATAAATGTAAAAAATAATACTTACTGGCGAATTTCGATGAAAACCGAACGATTTTCGTGAAATTTTTATTTACAATATTTTCAAATTTTTTAGCTGTTGTATGCCGAACGTTTCTGTGTAAATTTTCATAATTTATAAATTTTGTTATTCTGGAAAAGGGGTTGTGTCAGACATGAGATCCAGGCGTCTACGAACTGTCAATCGAGCCGCCCCAGGTAACGACATCGTAAAGTTTTTCACTCTCAAAACTAGTAGATACACCAATAATAATTGTGTTGTGTGTTCAGTTTCACAAATTTAATGAAAGTTTGTGTCCGAAAAATGACGCATACCAGAACTGTGCAATGATCAAGTCGTGCGTATCTGCAAAACAGTCGTTTTCAAAAGTCTCTGGTCATTTTGAAATAATATGTGGAGTCTTAGGCAAACGTTCTAGCAGCTGTATGAGCAACCATCTAACTAGCATGTACAGAGGACTCTTTGCGTCTGCGTGGACATGGTCTCGTTCATTCGTGTAATAAAGGCCCGTAATCAATAGACAATGGATAAAAATCAGCCAATGACCGCTCATTTCAAGAATAATTATATCGTTCTACGGCGCCTTAAGCAGCATATTATGCTCTGTTAAGAGAAAAAAAAATCGCAATTTGGTGAGTAACTGCGAGCTCGTAGGTTATTCGGTGAAATGCAAATTTGCTTCGTCATTTTTTCGCCTTTACGGTATCAAACTTTTCTTTGTTCGGCCGAAAAATTTTAATGAAAAAAACGAAGTAAAGAAGGTGAAAAAAAAAAAAAAACGTAAAAAGGGAAAATTAACTCCGCCACCGTATCGTTACGCGGTATAATAATACTTTCTTGAAGAAAGGAAAAAGGTAACTCTTTAAACGTCGACGAATAAAATACGAGTACCTACGTAATAAATTTCGTCGAAAATGCTACCCTTTGAACCCCACTTATTTTCGTCCTCAACGTTCTTCTACCTCTTTCCCCAGCGTAGTTCATGTGGTTTATGTACTTCCTAGTTTCGTTTTTTATCAGCTTCTTTAATTAATTTTCTATTAAACTGCGTGCAGGGCAGCAGGGGTAAAAAGTGTGCAAAAAGAGAAAAGGGGGGGGGAAAAGTGATGAAATTTCATTTATTTATACCACCGAAAAAAGTTACCGGATTTTCTCTACCAACTATTTTTTTCTATTTTTTTTTTTTTTTTTTGTCGATAGTTGCAATGGCCGCCGAAACTTATTTTTGCCTAACTACGTCGTGGTGGGGATCCTCCCTTAGACCCCGAAAAATATTTAATTATTTGGTACCTACCTTGGTAAATGATTTCTTGAGCTGACAGTTTCGGTTCAAATTTTCGATTGTTGTCGAAAACAAACTTTTTTGGTTGGTATTCTCAAGCAGTGCTGTGCACCTTTCCGTTATAGATAATCATTGTCCAGATTTTTGATGTGTGAACATCTTCGCTCTGAGTGAAAGCTACTTGAAATATTAATGTCAGATTGTCAGATCATAAGTCTCGTCGATGTTCATCGGTGTGTTGGTGTGTGGCCCGAGTTTCCACGCGTACCATTCGCATATTTTGCTGTGTGAGCAATAATTAATAAATTTACATAAAATGAATTGTTAAAAATATGCTGTACCTAAGTGCACACCGTTGAGTGAAATCTAGCTCACTCACCATGTGGTAGTCTGCCCTGGTACTAATAAGCTTTTGCTTAAATGAGTACTGGGTAGCTGGGACTCAACTCAATATAAAACTACCTAATTGACAGAAATCACTGGTGACTCAATTCGCTAGTAGCTGTCTACTCTATATTCTATTCCAAATAAGAAATATGTGACGTCGTATGAGTCGAGAGACCAGGAGAAAGAGGAAAAGGTACAGATTCATCCTATTCAACGAAGGCTACATCCAAAATAGTTTTGTTTGCACTAATATTTTTAGCTTGACGAAGCTGTGAAATGTGATGAGTTATAGTACTACATTTTCGTTTGGGTGAGCAGGTACACTATCCAGTTACCATATGAAGTGTGAATTCTAATTTATAGCAGTGCAAGACTGCGAGTTGAGTAAAAGAGTATAACAAACTTTAACAAGTAGTGTTCAGAGCTACTACTTACTGATAATTCTGATGTGAAACTTTGTTTTTTTCTTCTTTTTTTTTCTACATTAGAAACGATGTATGTGTGCATAGGTGTATGTTTGTCTGTATAGAGGAGTCAAGTTTGACCAGAGACATACATCTAAAAGGGGTGAAACAATAATTTTTGATGAAAATTCGGGTACCTACTGCGAAATTGTCAGTAGTACTATTTATATAGTCACTTTTAAAACTGTCGATACATATCAGTAACGATATTATTGTTAGTAACTGAATATTTACAAGCAACAACAAGAAGATTTTCTGCATGTTTGTCTGGCCAAATTACTTCTTAATAAGTCAGACAACCCTTTCATGCCTACTCACGTACAGCCTCATTATCAGTTAATGATTGGTTGGTGGTGGTGCTGTATCCACTACAACACACATTAGGTCTGTCCTATTAGCTATGAAACTCAACACTTTCAACGCACTAGTGTTATCCTCAGTGTCAACTATGACATTCTGTTTTTACCTTCGAGTATGTATGTTACGGAGGGCTATTCTATAACATTTCTATATGTAGTTACTATCAGACACAAGTAACGTTCTTGGGGAATAAAATTACGTAGTTTTGCCTGTGACTATATTTATATATAGGTGAAAATATATAGATATACATCTTATGGTGATTTTGTTCCCCAAAACACTCTATAGTCGAAGAACTGAACTTGGAGAATCAGCCCTCCATTACATACATACTCAAAGGTTTGTACCAAAACAACACCAGTGCTCTTTTCGTACATGAGGGTAACACCAACAGTAACACAGGAGAAAAAACCTACCCTTGCTTGGTGAGTTGGTGTAGGAAATTAGGGTAAGGGTAGAGTGTTATTTTAGGCTGATATCAGGTAAGTGATTGTTGTTATATGCAATTAGGTGGTATGGTGTTAACGGTGTTACATTTTAGCATTCTTTTTAAATCAACATTTCTTAACACTATCGTGTTGTTTGAGGTAACCTGATATTAACCTGTTGCTGACCTAGTGTTTGGTGTTACAACTGCCCTGACACAAAAATTTGGCAAATAGAACCACCCCAGTGTATCAGCAAGTATGAAAATACATATGTACTCGTCTCCCTAAATGCACGGCATGCTAATTCGTCAGCCTGACACAGCCAACGACTGTCAAGATGGCTGTTAATTTATTTAATATGCAATGTACTATAATTTGGATCACCGACATGGTCCATGAACTCGTCTGTCAGCGTAGAACTGAGTCCTTGAAGGAGGGGAATCAGAAAAGACTTGCCCGCAATTATTTCCAATTTCAATCTAAATATCAAAAAATATGACTCTAAAATCATGTATGGCTCAAATAGTGTTAAGCTACTCAGCTGGTTAGACGACTTAGCCATGGTATGTTGTGATGACTTCACAAGTGAACGTATCCGTTAGTTGCATAACAAAATTTGTAACTACGAATTTCAAGCCTTGGCCTCAGAATACCGCAGTGCCAGACGATTCACACGTTAAAATCCAGTGATATTGAAACCGTGTGTGTGTTTCCAATTTATTCGTGTTCACAAGCTACAACATCCATTAAAAATAATTCACTTTGCATAGAAGCTTTACTTTCTTTTCTCTCGTGTTTAGAATGACAAGATTATTAATGTCACCGAATTTTCCATCAACGTAATCAGATATATTTGTTTTTTTGTCGTTGTTGCAGAAAGCAGGTGAACAATTCACGAGCAGAAATCAATGCGAGTCTGGAGGCACACCGCAATTCGTTGCCACCAGGTTCTGAAGGATAGCTAGCCAACTGTTTATTCCATTTCCATCGTTCGAAAAATATAATACCTACCTACCATTCTGGGGAACATGGATTAGGTAGCAGCTACTGTTTGAACTAAATGTATTTTGAAGCCCTGCATAATTCATTCGTTTCGAATCTATCCAAAAAATTAATGTGATCAATAATTACTATCTGTGCCGAAGGGACAGGTAGTGACTTGTTGGAGATTAATTTCGTATTCGTGTAAATTACGTCGAGTGAAACTTACAGAAACGTCAATTAATGTTAATGTATTGCCATAAAGATTGGTCCGATGTTCCAATTTTTATTTGATGATTTAGTTTTTTTTTTATTCTCTCTGACGAGGCGGTTCGCAAGTTATGGACGCCAACACTGCCTCTCAAAAATTAATTGAAAAATGTGATATTAAAATTAGTAGTCACTTACTTTTTTTATGTTCTGTGTTATAATTGACCGCTGCGTCGTCTGTATAGGTACATAATGTAAAAACGATCTAGCCTATTAAATTGTTGTTGTTTTTTTTTTTTTTTTTTTTTTGTATCACTCTATCGGTTCTTCGTTACGATGTGCGAATTTTTTATGTGAGTTTTTGTTTACGTTTTATTTTAATTTCATTTTTCGATTTCTACTCGTTTCATAAAAACAATTTGGAAAAAAAAAAAAAAAAACTTGTATTTTTGGTGTACATTTAAATTTGTGGCAATTTTGCTCAATGTATTTATTCGAAATAAATGTTTTTTATTTACTTATTAATTCGCGGCGATAGGTATACTTAGTTGAGAAAAATGTCAAGTTGACCACAACAATAAGGCACGTACATTTGAATTTATCTTCGTGACCGCAATTCATTTACTTTCACGTGGGTCACAATTGATACAAAATTGTGGGCTGCAATTTACACAGCTGTTTTTTAGAGTTTGGCCGAATTTCATAGATACTAATTTTTATAATTTTGCCGCAACTCATCGACACCGAGTTGACCATGAGGCGTAAAAAACCCCTATGAATGCTATTTTCTGAACAAGAGTGACGAAAGTTAAAGTTTCAGAAATAAGAAACGTGCCGTTTTCTGCGTCAAGCGTGGATAAAAGTTCGCCAGATTTTGTCTAAATGCTGAAAATTGTTCGTGAATCAGTTAACTTAGATATCTAGGTAGATACCTTGTTGCGCTGAATGCTTTATAATCTATCAATGCTACGGTGATTACAAATTACGAAGAAAATTTCCTTCTTCTAAGTCAATAGGTATTTTATGAAGTGCGAAACATTTTCATCGCCAGCAACGCATCTATATAGGTATACCTTCCTAACATTGGCAGAAAACTGTTTTACGAATTAAACTATGCAGATAGCTTGGTATTTACCTACAGAGAAGGTGGTGAAAACTTTTTCAAAATTACTGTATATGTACGAACATGCAGGTACCGTAGGTATTATGTAAGTACGAACAACGCATACGAATTGGAAATCGCAACTTTTATGGTACTTTGGCGTGTGTAAAAAGCATTTTACTCGCGTCAAAGTTAATGCAATTTCAAAGAACTCGTATAAGTTATACTCTACATTGTACTTTCGCAGACTGAATTTTTCATTTATAAATGAGTATCATCGAAAAATTAGAGAAACTGTGGCACGTCTTTGCGCGAAATTTCTGGAAGCAGCGACTATTAATAATTAACAACGCTTCATTTTCTTCGCCATCGAGCACATATATACTTGCGTATAAGGGTACCTTTTCATTAGCTGCATAGATTGGGTACGTACACGTGTTGCACTGACAAGGGAGCCGACAACCCTCCACTTGTGCGGTTTGTTAGTAAATACGATGTTTCATTAGTGAGATATTTCAAAGAATTCCGTATAAATTAATGATAATGAATTGTGTTTTTCTGGCAGTACCGCACGAATGGCTGATAGCCTATAATTTCGTAGGTAGATACGGTCACGTTAACTCGGATCGACAGGCACTTGAAGTCTTTGCAACTCCAAAATAAAGTTCGGTGACGAGAAGATCTTCAAAGTAGAACCATCATCTGACGTCTGATGCCACAGAATTAAAATACATTGCCATAAAAGTTATTCTGAAAATTGAAGGAGGTACTGTTTCAACTAGTGGTGAGTAAAATTAGTTGCAGTTTGAACTTTTTCCGAGATCAAGACGAACTATTCAAGAAGAAGATCAAGATGTAGACCGACAATTCATGAATAAAATCAAAACTTTATGCCAAAACTAAAACTCAACCATACCAATCGAAGACCTAACGAAAACATTAAAAAATGAACAAACTTAAATTTTCTGTATTTAGTGTTTCAAGTTTTTAATGTTATGCACATTTCTATTTTCACTAGGCTGGTCAAAACTGGAAGGTGAAGCTGACACAAATCTCGGTGCAAGTCTCAATACACTTTTGGTGCAAATTTGGGTGCTAGAATGAAAGAAAAAAAGAGAAGTAAGAAAATTTGTGTTTGTGTGTGTGTGTGTGTGTGTGTGACAGTTTTGGTTATGATGTGACGCTGCAAATAATAATAATACTGGATAATAAAGGAAAAAAAAAAAAAAAAAAAAAAACATTTTCCAGTTGACGTTGACAAGAGATTTTTTTTAGTCAGTACTTGTGGTCTGTCTTACGATAGATGCAAATGATATTAAAAAAAAAAAACATTTTCAAGTCAACAGTAAGATGAGAGTTAACCTTGAAATTTACCAATTTTAGTGTAAAATTTAATAATAAAAAAAAAATACACACCCGTTGATATTGATGTATGTTCTATTGAATTATTTTCTTTTCTGTTCATTCTTTTGTTGTTTCTTCCCGTGAGTGTTCTATTTTTTTTTTTTATTACACGTGGTATTATATTATAAGATGATTACATGTAAAAAGGCAGTGACAGAGAATGGTAAATGGCATTTGATTAAAATAATTGAATTTTTTTGAACTACCTACCTATCCTGGATAAACTGTGTAGCATTTTTTACTAGGTACATATGTTATAGAACGTGGATCTAAGGTATGGTCAATCTATACCGGGAATTTTATTTCAAAACATGGTCTTACAAAATGAGCTACTTGACCTAGCAAGCTATCTTTATTTTCTGAAGATCCAAACCAAGATAAAAACTTCAATAAAAAAAATTAAATAAAATAAATAAAGAAATATGAAAATGCGAGATGGGTATTTTGGAATCTGGAGATCATGATACGCAATAACTATGTAAGTCCCATTCCCTATTTGAAAGGCCAGACCAAATTTAATAGGAGTTTTCAACTTGTCGAAAACCTTTTATCAAGGTTGGGGGTCCAAGCTTTCCCTGAACCACAACTTTATATAAATGTAAAATAATGCAATAAAACCTCTGAACATAAATTCCTACACTTGAAAGAACTACCATTGATTAAGCAAAAAACTACCCTTGAAGTTTTAGCTCTAAACCAACTCTGTTAAAACTCAGTTCTCAGTTATACTCCATGGATTTATTCAGTGTAGTTCTGTGAAGTGGGAGAGAAATTGTTTGATAGAAAGGAAAAGTTGAAATATAAAAATCATGTAATACACATATGACTACATCTTTAGAGGAGAATGTTTCATCAAACTTTTCACTAATTTAGGTTAAAATTTCAAGAAACTGGACATTATTTGAGAAGTTTTTTTTTTGGAGATTTCCAGTTCTGGATAGAGAAATCAAATAGCCTCCTCAAATAAATTGTGTCAGACTTCACAGAAATTAATACCTGGGTCAAAATAACAACACCATATTGGATAAAACACTTAAACTTTGCTGGACACTGAGTTGACACTGTTGGTGAAGGATATATAGGTATTTGTTTTTGTTTTTTTGTTTTTCTCAAATAAATTGAAAGATGAAGCTTTTGGTTGATTAGTTTGAGAATAGGAAAAATTGTGCATCAATATGGTGTTTAACTTATCATAGTGGTTGACATTTTTGGCCTCAGTGTCTGGTTCAATTAGGATGCTTAGGATGTTGAGAACAGATAATATGGTGACTACTCATCCCTTGATTATTTTTGGAGGTATCACATTTAGTCAGAAACAAAATTGATCTAGGTTCTGCAATCTTGGTCAGAGTCTTGTAAATTGACAAATTCAGAGTGTTTCCCTTGAATAATAATTTCCTAATTTTAAAAATTACAAATAGATAGTTCTTTAACATGCATTTATCCAAAAAAATTGGGGAGGTTTGATTTTAGGTGACCAACAGAAAGTAGTCATATTCTATTTGGATGAAAAAAACTATTAGTGCTTTTTGATAACTCCATAGTCCCATTCTAATTAGAAAAAGACAAAATTAGTTTTCTAAAGAAGCTGATCTATTGACAATAATTAATTTCTTTTTACAACAATTATTCTTTCTACCCATATTTCCATGAAAAACTGTGGCAACATTGCATTTATGTCTTACTAGGGACATACAAGAACAGGTGATGTGTACTCTTGATGTCTGACCAATGTTCATGAGGAGTCAAGGTGTTGTGTGTGGGTATTTGATTGTATTTAATACATGCAGACTAACAAAAAAAAGTTTTTGTTGCTTCCACTGAAACAAAGAATTATACAAAGTTACCAGCTGTAAAAATACCACATTAAAGGATGGTTTATACTTTTGACTACATAGTACTGGACCAGTAATGAAAAATGATTTCTGATTAGACATGCCGGTACTAAATAGGCAACCAGAGTATACATTTTGACGTATTTTGCTTTCTATTTAGGTATACTATCCTTGTGAATTTAAAGGATCTCTTTAACGGATGTATTCTAAATTGATAAATTCAAGAAAAATGTTGAAAATACGCAGGGTTGCCTACTGTTTCACCGGCATGTCTTGACACTAAAAAGAACGTTGATCTTATGGAGCTTTACTGGTCCATTACTATATAGTCAAAGGTTTATACTCATTGATTTATTCTCTGTGATCTAAGGCCTAAAAAATTCAATAAAAGGAAACACTGAGTATGGTTTATATTGTTTCTGTTGTTTATTCTCTGAAAGTTAAAATTTTTCAACTTAGAGAATACAGATCATAGACACCGGGGAATAGAGATGTGAGTTTAAACCTTGCTTAAATGATTTAGTCCATTTGCTTATAGGCACAGAAGCATGCTTTATTCATTCATATTTTGTAAAAGATTTGAATGATAAAATAATTTATCCATCAATAATTATAAAAATCTTGTAAGCAAGGCGAAGACCAAGAACAACTTGCAGATTTGATTATACACGACCACTTACAAGACCAAGACCAATTAAGACTATCATTGCTCAATACCTGCAACATTGATTAGAACTATCATCTGAGTAGTGAATCTCTTATATGGTAACACATAGCTCAACGAACGAAAATTAATAAATAGGTACCTAGAATTTTATTGAATTCTAATTGGTAATTATGTTTCAATGAATGACGAGTAGGCAAATAATTTATCATGGTGTCTTAGTCTTGAATTTATATTTTTTACAAGTGTCTGTACCTACCTACTCTGTACTTCTGTAGTAAACAACGACCGATCAAGTAAAAATGTTGGTACCAAATTTTGTGATTAGTATCGGACAAAAATTGTGACCTGTACCATGGGAACAAGAAAACAGAATACATATGAATTTGAGTTATTGATGCCATGACGTCGTGAAACAAAGTACGTACCCACCCTCAATCCTGAGAGCTAATACCGCACCTCGTAATAGGCAGATTTTCTAAAGAAAACTAATTAAAAATACCGATACACCAAACATCGAAAAACACGAAACATGGCGAAAATTTCATTATATAATTATTGGTTTCATTTCAACTTTCAATGTTTTTTGATAATTTCTCACATTTTTTCTATAAATTTGAAAACAAAAACTTAAATTCAAAATAAAGAGGAAGAAATGAAATATATCAAAACTTTCGATATTGATTTAAAAATATTAGTATCACAAAATATCGTTCGGACCACCAATTCTCTTCTCTTCGCACTCCCGAGAACACTTGACTATCTTTCTATAAACACTTTTATACTTTTACACTCGTGGCTACACTGACACTCCACTCGTTCATCTCCATGTACATCCGTTTCTAAACATTTTCTAAATCTCTGTAGTCTGTACTTTACACATTTTCCATTGCTGCAGTTACACATTTCTGAGACGTAACTTCATGAACATCTTTATTATTTTGTTTATTACATTGAATCTGTCTTCCTCAACCTCTACAAATATCGGCTCTCGAAATATCAATATATCGGAGCAATAATATCGATATCACTAACGTGGATCGCTTTTACGACAGAGCAATCGACGCCCTTGGTTCTTTACTCGCATGTAGAATGGAAAATTAAGAACGTTGTGATTAACTAGGTATATTAATTCTTTGGAGACAGAAGTAAGTAATGGAAACAATCGAAAAAAGTGGCCGTCCGTATGTCGCAATGTGCACAGAGCTAAGCCTAAATGCCATCAATTTTTTCTTTAAAAAAGTAGTAATACTTATCCCTCTAAGCTGTATTGACTACTAATATGTACAGGAAACGTAGGCTTATGTAATGTACTTATATGTACCTACCTACGTGAAAAACGCCCATCGTCTGCCTCTCAAAAGGAAAACAAATCCCATCGACGTAAATAATAAAATAGGCACCGTCGAACCTTACTCCAAATCTTGTCGGTTTTACTACAGACGTCCTAAAACTTTAAACGTTTACCTTCACTTTTCTTTAGCTGAGACGCGCTTTAGAAATCGGGAAATACGTAGTTTTAAACGCCTTTTACGAATGGTTTAGTGGCTTTATAACGTAATCCACGTTTACCGAATAAAAGAAAAAAAAGAAAAAAAAAAGAAAAAAAAAGAAACAAACAAAAAGAAAAAAAAGCCACTAGGTATTTCTAGTTGATAAAATATTTGTGCGAACCTTTCGTACGCATTTTGTGAGGTGTCACGCACACGTCCACCTTTTACCCAAAATATTTGAACCCCAAAAATTAGTAAACTCGGAAAACCCAACGCTTTTTCGTGTAAATGGTGAACCGAGAAACATGAAATAACAATAAAAGAGGACACCGGCAGAGATGGGAATTCTCCTCATTACAGCAGCATTCCTCCTTTCTTTCGCCATATTCATGGTATAAACTGCGACTAGCAGAAAATAAATCTTCATCGCTCACTCTGCCTCTCCCTCTGGTTGTGCCGTATTCCGAAAAGCCGTTTGACATTTTCTTTGTCTACGTACATTCCAAAAACTGGCTACCTGAGGTCTGTCCGTTTTGATCAACTTTTACACCTACTACCAACATCCAATTTACGGGTTCTTCTTCTTCATCTGGGCAATGTTTGTTAAATTATTCACAATTAGTCTGAATATACGATGAAAGCTTTCCACCAGCAAACATAATGAAGGCCGTCGAGTCAGCATGAACCGTTAAGAATTCAAATGAAAAATGTATTCCAAATCACGAAAAAACTGACAGAGTATTGTCAAGACTTCTACTTCTGCCAGTAGAGAGCAGTAGACTGTCAGATTGTATTTGTGAAACACATACAGGCCTATCAGTAAAAATTACTGCAAATACTTGGAGAAAGTTATTATTTTTGTTGTTACTGATCAGTAAACAAGGGCTTCTTGGTGGTTGTGGTGGTGGAAGTGGTAGTGGAGGTGGTTGTGGTATTTAGGTAAAGGGAAGGGGCTTGGAGGGATGGTAGAGAAAATGTAAACCCTCGTCTATTCAAGCTATATACCTACACCATGAGTGCAAATGAGTGCTTTCAATAGCTCTGTTTGATAGGATTACACTCACTTACACCAACCTACACCAGTGGGGATATTTCACAAATAATCAAGTAAAACTTGAAGCAAAGTCATACAATATTCCTACATTTGTGGAATCGCCCTCCTGGTGTAGGTTGGTGTAAGCTGGTACAGTCCTATCAAACAAAGCTAATAACTCCAGGAATTGGTGCATGGGTGTCATTTGGATATTTTTCAGAGGGATGAAAGTAAAAAATAAATACTAATTCTAAAGAAATAGAAAAAAAAAGGAGCGAATTCCATCGGGCATACTCATATAGGAATGATGTGTAAACATGAAATAGTGTGGTTGTGTGTGTACACAATGTGTTGCAGACTCACACAACCACATACCTAAACATTGTGTAACACACACAGATGAGAGTTACGATTGTAAGAGTTACAGTTACGCAAATCTGACAATTGTAATTCTTATTTAGTTCCTCTTGTAGACACTGAGCGCTAAGATTTTTACACATAAAACAAAAAAAAAAGTAAGTTGGTGTAAGTAAACCTTTGAGCACCCTCCTTCTGACTCCCATGAGTTGCTATAATCTAGAGACTAGGTGCTTGCTTTGCACCCATGACATTGTAATTTCAAAAAATGAGGTAACGAGACATTCCTAACCTAAACGGGTGGTTTGTTCAATTTAGTCAATTTGGTGCTGGCCCATGTTATGGAAAACAAAAAATTCTTGTAGGTCTATATAGTCAACAAACTGGTTATGTACTTCACATTTGTACTAGAAGTATGGTTTGTACAGAATGGGTAACATGACTTGCTACGTTGAAACTTTTTGGCTCCAGAAGGTATATCATATTGAAGAGGTTATCAAAATGTTGAAGGTCTGCAGGCATTTTTGCAATATTATTGCTTTGGTTACCTTGTAATTTTGTGAATGACTGAATGACAAAAAATTTTTTTCTTTGTATTATTGTGGTAAGCAAGTGTACCTATGTAAACATTTCATTTCTGCTAGAGACCTCTGTTCAACGAGCCTGAAGACTAAAATGATAAAAGGAAAGAGAAAGGTATATCTTTTTTTATTTACAAAATGAAAGAGAGCAGGTAAGTGAGATGAGAATACATTTTTTTAGTGAATGAGCGTTAAGTCACCTACCCCTTTTCCCCTGCAATAAGAAGCTGGTTACATCACTAGTACTGAAAAAATTTTCATGTCCATTATGACAAAGGTCGCTAACTTGAATGGGAGTACGGAACTATGATATGCATTTTATGAACACTCCTGTCAAATCCAAAATAATGATTTTTGTTGTATCGATACACGTATCGATATATCAGAGAAAATATTGCTGGGTATACCAATCCTCCTCTCTTCATTCCTTGCAACACGTATGTAACCATATATTGTATTATATAAACCGGTTCTCATTATTCTTTGTATGACGTCACGTCGCATTTAACTTGATACTTGTTCCATATTGATTTTTAAAACTTTGATTATTATATTCTCTCGAGTGAATTGAACACAGTTGTCTGCTTCTTTTATCAAAATACAGAACTATCACAATAAAATGAAAAGAAGCAGTTCTCTTGAGGCCATAGGAGAAAAACTAATTAAAGATGCTGCGGATGTAAAAGGGAAAATACATAGATTGCGAGCACAGTTTACCGATAAGTCTGCTTTAATAAACATTGTTATACAACTCCAACAAGTAAGGAACTAAAACAGGAATCCCAGAAAGCTATTTTTGTTCAATATAAAATACTAATGTTATCGAGCGCAATTGCGAGAGAACTGTTGACAATAGAAAGCTAAAATTTGGCAGAAGCATTAATATGTCAGCTGAACATTTGATGAAAATTTCAGCTCAATCGTCCATTTGGTTCTCGAGATATCGCTGAAATTCGATTTAGATTAAGTGATTCGAAATAAATGATAATTTAAGAATTCAATGTAGGTAGCTCAAGAATTTCAGAAATATCTCGAAAACTAAATGCACGATTTCAGCTAAATTTTCAGAGAATCTTCAACATATATATGTTAAGATGTCCTCAGAATTTTAGCTTTATACACCTGACGGTTCACTCATAATTCCTCTCGATAACATTGAATTTCTCTAAATTCTTTCATAATGAATTTTAACGGTTATTACCAAAAACACTACCTATTCAAGTTCATATTTCACAAATGTTAATGATTATCATTCAAATTATATGAATTCAATCCAACTGGGCCAGTTGGGTATTTTAGGATGATAATTTTTCAATCATTTGTACATAAGGTATATTTGGAAAGAATTATTGACCATTTATCTACAATTACCCATAAAGCTGCCACAAATCTTGATAAAATGCGAGAAACTTGGTTACAGCAATCTGATCAACATCCGTGGGTTAAAACACTCAAATCACACAATGCTGAAAAAATTAATCTGCTTATTGAAATGGCAATTGATGTTTATAATGACAGCCATCAATTAACCTTATCAGCGAATTCTTGGCCTGCTAGATCATTGGCTAAAAAACATGCCAATTATCAAATTGCGTCTTACATGGATAATGGCTTATCATCTACATTTGAAGAATTTAAACCATCTGCCACAGAATTGCAATATAGGAATCCATGCAAGTATTGCGAAATGCTACATTTTGTGAGCATAATTGAAATGCAGAAACTTGTTGATCGAATGGAAAAAGCTGATTGTTTTGCTATACAAGTTGATGGTTCTGTTGATAAATATGGAATTGATAAAAAATTTATAACAGCTCGATTTGTATCTTAAAATGGAGAACTCTCAACAACATTCTTTAGTGAAAAAAAAGCAGATACTCGAGGTTCCAAAGGTCTTCCGGATTTAGTCAAATTATGTTTTAAAGATTTGGGCATCGAAAATCTTGCTAAAGAAAAATTAATTGGTTTAACAACTGATGGTGACAATGCCAATACTAGAAGAAACAGTGGATTATGAGTTCGAATGAAAGAATATTTACAAAGAGATATTTTCTATATTTGGTGTGTAGCCCATCACACAGATCTAGTTTTGAATGACTTGGAGTCAACAATCTCAGAAGTAAGAATTTGGGAAAATGACCACAAGGCAGTTGCCATCTTTTATCGAGGATCTGCTTTTCAATTTGATGAATTAGTAAAAATTGGCAAAGAAAAAGAAGTTCTCATTCATCGCTTTCCAGCTTACACCCGAGTCCGATTTACTGAGCACTTGATAAACTTGTGTGAGAAAATTTGCCATGCATGAAAATACATTGGGAAAGTATTGTGAATAATACTGAAGCAACTAGAAAAGAAAAAGTAACAGCACGAGGATTTTTCCAATAATGTGCAGATGGTTGCTAAGAACAGAAATTGACTGCTTTTGTGATGGATCTATTAGAACAACTAGAAATGTTACAAAAAGACTGCCAAAGAGCTGTTATCACCTTCCTTAATATAGAATTTTCTAAAGCTACAGCATTGCAACGCATCACTATAATGGAAAATCAACCTTATCCAGGTGGATGTGAAGAAAAACTACAACGATTGAGAGTTACTGGGACTGAAACCAATCCCACAGCCATGATTTGAATTTCAATGTAGAATTGTCACCACCATCTTCTAAAAAAATATGTGTTTTCAATGCCTTTGTTCCAACTGAACGGATTTGGTTAGCTGTAAGAAATGAGATTATATTAAGTCGCAAAGAATTTCTTGCCCAAAGAATGCATGAAGACCAAGAAGTTATCTCGAATAATTTGAATAAATTCATTGATGCCAGAATTGTAATACAAATAATAGAAGCAGCACGTAACTATGTAGAGAGTTTATTTGGTGAAAGTGCGTTGTCTTCTTTTGCCAATGATGTTACAAGGTTATTTGTGGCTGAAAAACTAACTCCTCCTTTGGAATTGAATAATGCAATGGCCTAATTATATCATTACCTGAAGGTTGCTGACCCTCATTCTACATTTTCAAAACTGGTACAGTCTTACATTTGTTTAACCCCACATAGTTCAAGTATAGAAAGAGCTGTTTCCATCTATACAATATTAAAAATAAGCAAACAGTCACACTGTTCAAGAGAAACCTTGAATTTGAGAATGTGCATTGCTCTCAATGGCGCTGGAACAGCATTCTATGATCCCAGGCCAGCTGTTGCTAAATTTTTAGAATTGAAAAATCGAAGACGTCAACTTCCTGATGAAGAAATTTATAAAGACAGTTTATGTGTAAAGAAATTATTTTTAAAAGATAGTTGCGTGTGATTTTCAAAACTAAAATTTCAATTAAAACATTTTTTATTATTTTGTTAATTTTTCACAATTATCAATTATCATACCTATTGTAATGGCCAAAAGAGGTGGTAATGTACCTAATTAGAACCATTTTCAGTGTTACACCATACACGAGATATTGAACACTGAATAAGCATTAATACCTCTATATTAATTTAAATATTCAATTTATCATCCACAACTATCATGGACCTTAACATATTGGAAACACTCAATAATATTTAAAAACACAAGTTTGAATTAACACTTTTAATAAAATAATAAATTGTACAACAACAGTACATCAATTAACACATTACTAATTATACATATGGGTTTACAACCCTTTAGACAAGACTTTCTATCCACTAGTTGCTCTACAAGAGAGGTTCAAGGTACTGAGAGGTTACTGTCTAGGAACTGTGTGTTATTCCTTCGAATTGAGGGTTTATATACTCGTTTGGGGTATGTAAGTGTACATGTTGGATAGGTTCAGTGAGGTAGGGTGTTGTTATTATAGGGTTGTGCTGACTCGCAATATACTCGAGGGACAGGCACAATTAGGTCATGAATATACAGACATTATATCTATATTCATAAAATCAAATATGGTAAATTAGTGGTTGTTTATAAAGAGTTATAGGATGTTTTATTGTTGATGAATACCTACGTTTTTTGGTATTTGAAAACGTGTTGACGAATATGTTCGTCATTTCTAAAAATAGACGAAAATATACGTTACACCTATTATCTTTATGCTTTCATTTTTTGATAATTTTTTTGCAATACTTTCTTTATTTTTATTCTGTCAGTTTTGTTAATTACTTATTTGAAGAGTTTTGTTTTTTTTTGTTACTTCAATGACATTACCGGAGTATCTATTCCTGAAACAAAAGTTACTTCTTTCTTATTTTAATAACTAGTTAGGTACTAGTCTATGCTCTGTGAATTTTCAGAAATTAAACTTTCATTCATAGTTGTACTTAGTTAAAATTTATTAATCTCATAATCTGTAAATGTTGAAAATTAAAACGGATATGATCCCCTCCTTTTCTATAAAATTCCATAAAATTTGTGTACATAAATGCAAAAAAAATTTTTTTCACGCCAATTACCCTTCCGCTCCCCACCCACCCACAATGACACCGATTGAAATCATTAGTGCCACCCAGTAAAAATCTCTTAAAATATTGTCGTAGAGAACACCGAGAATTATACATCATCCAGCATGGGAAAATAATGAATTTTATGAGAGTGGAGAAAAGTGAAGAAAATGATTAAATTACTACGAAATTCATTGTATTTTACCAAGTGGACCAGTGGAAAAACAGACGTCGACCGGTTGTTGAAGTCGTCGAATTCATTGATGATTGATTTTTAAGGAAAATCAACTTTATTCATTTTTTAGGCATTTTTCGATTGAAAATATTCAAGATTTCTTGCGAAAATATCAGAAATCAATTTTATTTTATTTTTCGATGTTTTTTGATGAAAAATTGATAGAAAACGTGCGTCGACCGATGAAAAAAAAAAAAAAAAAAAAAAAGTAAGTTAGGATCACACTAATAATAGGTATACTACTGTCCACAAATCCCCTCCCCCCCGCTGAAAAATTCTTTCGGAACGTCAGCGTGAACAGCCGTTGTACTCGCACCTTTTTTCCCCCCTATCTGATATATCTTTCTCTTCTAGTCTTATTTTGTGCTTTGTTCAACTCTCATTTGGCCTATATGAAGGCTTCGTAAAATGGTTCGATAACAACGTCACCATATTTCCATGGGACGATATTAATTTTTTACTCGCTCGTCGGCCACCGTCAAATTGTCAAAGGCGAAAAAGGGTTAGATAGCCTACTGCCGTCGTCTCACTTCTCCACAAATTAACGTCGACTCCAATTACGAGATTATTGTTTGTATCTTGTCATTGGATGTGTGGGAATCGTCTGTTGGTTGTGCAGGCATAGTAGCGAATGCAGAGCTACCCAAAAGGGTACCGAAAACAGGAAGAGGTAAAACTTCGTCTTTTATTAAATTAAGAAAGTTCACCAAAGGGAAAAGACAGCTGTAGCGAACGAATTATTTTGAAAACTTATCCAAGTTGTGAAAAGTTAGCCGAATTGGCAGTCGCTCGACTATTTCGACGGTTGGTTTTCTTTGCAATTTTTTTTCTTCTGTCGGCAGGGTCAAATATCTTTCTTTTTTTTTCTTTTTTTTTTTAACATTCTTAAATGGGATAGGTAGGTATCTTTTTTTTGTGTACAATTTGATAAAAGTTGTTTCAGGTACAGGGCCGTACCTAGCTTTTTTGCCGCCCTGTGCGAACAAACTTTTTGACGCACTCCCATTACCTAAATCAGAATGATATTCTTTGTCGTTGTCCAGACAATGTATCGGACAAACGACAATGTATTATATTACATTTTTTTAGTGTATTTTCCAAAGAAAAATATAACTATTGGGACCTGGGGGTGGGACCTGTAGAAAAGCGCCGATCCTGAGTCGTATATCACGAATATATAGGTCACTCAAATTCTTCTGTACACAATATATATATATATATTTCCACTTTTTGCTTATTTTGGAACTATTTGGAAGTCTGTGAAAACCCTCCGCTGTTTGATCTATGACAATGAAACTTTGGGTAGTGTTAGAAGCATTTCTGGGCTACATATTCGTGTTAAAATTTTTGAAATTAATTTGTTAGTTTTTGAGGAAGGGGTTCTCAAGGTGTTGCAAACCCAGCATGTTGTCATCACAATGACTCCCGTAAATTTGTATATTTTGGCTTGAAATTGTTGTGGTAGTTTCAGACTATTTGCGACTGGTTTGGTGTTGAATTTGAGCGAAATCGGTCGACTGGTTTTCAAATGGTAGCCATTACAAATTTGACACTTTTTTTACTGATTTTGGCATTTTTTGGGAGTCTGTGGAGCCTCCGCTTTTTGACTTATGGCAATTAAACTTAAGATAATGTTAAACGGTTTCCTGGGCAACTTTAAGGTCGCTATTCAAAATAAATGTGACACCTTCAATCGATTGCTAGAAATGTTTTTAATTTCATTACGAAACAGTACAACAGTACAATAAATGGCATAGTGATACATCAATAAGGACTTACCTAGAAATGAAATCGTGAAAATAAAGATTTTAGCCACATAAAAAGTGAAAAGCCACACAAAAGTATATCTATCTAAATCATTCTACTTTCACACTTTAAAACGAACTGACAAACATGCATCTACAGCACCACGTGTTAAAATTGTTGAAATTCATTTAGTAGTTTCGGAGGAAGGGGTTCTCAAAGTGTTGCAAACCCACCACGTTGTCATCACGATAATTACCGTAAATTAAAAGATTTTGCCTCCAAATTTTCTATGGTAGTTGGAAACTATTAGGGGCTGATTTGGTTTTGAATTTGAACGAAATCGGGTCAGCTGGTTTTTGAATGGCAGCCATTACAAAATTTGACACTTTTTGAAAATACACACTGCGGTTGATGCGCGGCAGAGATTTTTTTTTTGGTTAATATGGCGCCCTTGCTCAGATCGCACGTGCCTAGTTACGGCCTTGTTCAGGTAAAGAAAGTGGCAACGGTTTATGAGGAACAATCGTATTAAGAAGGTGGGACAAAGTTATTTATCGAAATATAACTTTATAATAGTTACCGAGAGGAACGATTGGGATAAGAAGAAGGCTATTTCATGTACGCTGAAATGGTATAAATCTGTAAGAATTTAGGGAGTCAGGGTTAATTAAGGTTGACTGATAATGAGTCATGATGACGACGTCATGAAAACGTTGAAAAATTAGCTTCGACCGAATAATATATCTTGATTATTTTTTGCGGAGCGATGTTACATAGATGATAATTATATTCTACTACAGTACGTATTGTGGCGGTTATGTCTGGCCATGTTACAAACGAAATTCACAACACGTGTTGGTGTATATTATATTCAAAGATCAAATTCGAGACACCAAAGCAAACGCATCCGGACCTAGTAAATATAAAGTAGGTAATTAATTTAAATCTTCTTTTAATCGCATCCAAATGGAAGAATAACGATTAGATCGATGATTGAAAATATACTTGGTAGGATTCGAGGGGTTAGGAGTGAACTTTAGAAAAATCCCTAACTGGAGTGAAATAGGCTACCCCGAATGACCCCCAACTCATACGAAAAATAAAATGTACATATGCTTCATCTGAAATGAAAGTACTGAAACTTTACGCTTCAATAAATATATCCGAAGACACGTATCATAATCACACAATAAAATAAATAAATTCATAAAAATTCACACATCTCACATTGGGTAAGAACGAGAGGAGGACATTAAAAATTAATAAAAATAGAAAAAAAAAAGATTGTGTACTGGGACACATGGTGAAAATGAAATTTGTTATGCTGAAATTTATATTTTGAAGAATGAATGTTTTGTTGGCAGCTGATTTTTCATTTCTTGTTTTGTATGTCATTAAAATGCAGAAAAATTCATATAAATTTAAAAAACTTAGGCACGCAGCAAGCTTCACTAGAAAAAGTAGGTTTTTTGGAAAAAAGCATGAATTTTGATGGTCACATTAATTATCTGTAGGTTTATATGGGTTAATGGAATGACAAAATATTAGACAATGTAAAATTTAAAAGCATTATTTATTGAAAAAAATAAAAATTAATTCTGATGATAAAGTGTGGTGCATATAATCATATAATTTAAAATAAAACAAAAGAAATATAGGTAATAAAGTTATGTAATAAAAAGAAAAGAAAACATAAACATGTGGTTAATGTTTGTAAAAAGAAAAATTTGATCCAAATTAGAGAAAATAATGGGAAAAAAAGCTTTACCGAAAGTACCATCCGATCGATCTAAACAAAAATTAGTGGCGTGCAACAATAAATTATAATAAATATTTATTTCAAATTTCGTTTCTATGGTTCCAAAATTCCGCATTTTATTACCAATGTAAAAACAGAAGCCAGATCGCGCCAAAATTGAGAGCATTCTACAATGAATTAAAATAAAAATATTTTCCGAATTTTGTGGCTATCGGTGCAAAATCAATAATTTTATAGATGAATTAAAAACACAAATGGAGGTATCGGAAATACCAGCCGGCTGCTAGCCCTAAACAGGCAACCATAGATTATCTTTAGATGTACCATATCTTGGCCATTATTTATTTCTACAAGATGAGACCATCACCATCATTTCCGTCATTTCCATCTTCTTCAGAGCCTCAAAATACCTCAATTTCTATCAAAAATGAGAAAAAATTTTGGTTAAAATTTTCTTTAAAATCGCATAGAGCCTAAATTTTTTTTTGCTCAAAAATTTTTATTCTCTGTTCATAATGCAAAATAGACAAAAGGTAAAAAAATGTAGTTACGGCAGCGAAACCAGGCTCAATGAATTTCTCATCTAAAAATACCCCATTTTGAAATATAAATTGTAAAAAAAATTTTGAGCCATAACAATGCAAGAACCTTGCAATTTGAAGGAAACTTTAACCAAAATTTTTTCTCATTTTTGGAATTTTGAGGCGCTGAAAACGATGGTGATGGTCTCATCCTATGGTAGCAAAAAATGGTCAAGAAATGCAATCTGAGTAGCGAAACCAGGCTCAATGAATTTTTCATCTAAAAGTACCCCATTTGGCATTATAATTCGAGAAAAAAAATTTTGGAACAAAAAAAAGTAAGGAATTTTGCAATTTTAGAGAAAATTTTCACCGAAATTTTTTCTCATTTTTTAGTGAAAATTCAGGTATTTCTAGGAGCTGAAAACGATAGTCTTGGTCTCATCCTGTGGAAATAAACAACGAAGAAGATATGGCAAAAAACGTTTGTCAATAAATGCAACTAAAGCAGAGAAACCACGCTCAACGAATTTCTCATCTAAAAAAACCACTTTGAATTAAAAACCGAAAAAAAATTTAGGTAGCCTTGCGATATTGGATGAAATTTTCACAAAACTTTTTTCTGGTTTTTTGATGGAAATTGAGATATTTTAAGACGCTAAAAACGATTGTGATGGTCTCATCCTGTGGAAATGAAGAAAGGAAAAAGATATCGTTGAAATGCAGCTAGAGTAGCAAAATCTGGCTTAATGAATTTTTCATCTAAAAGTAAGTACCCCATTTTGCATTATAATTCGAGAAAAAAAAAATTTGAAGCAAAAAAAAGTAAGGAGCCTTGCAATTTTATAGAAAATTTTCATCAAAATTTTTCCTCATTTTTTGATTGAAATTGAGTTATTTTGAGGTGCTGAAAACGATTGTGATGGTCTCATCCTGTAGAAATAAATAACGGCCTAGATATGACCGATAAAGTGGTCAAACAATGCAACTAGAGCAGTGAAATCGGGCCTAATGAATTTCTGTTTTAAAATACTCTTGTTTTTTTTTAGATATCGAGAAAATAAATTTTGGAGCCAAAAAAACAAAAAGCAAGTATCCTCTCCAAAATTCTATGTATAAAAAACATACTACATTCTTCACAGACACGTTGCTCTAGCAGCATATTTTTTATTCATGGTTTGTAAGTACTGTCGTCTGCTGGACAAAGGGAATTCTTAGGTGTTTGTGCACTGGTCCATGTACTTTGCTGATAAGGTGGCATATGCAGATGATATGATATCTTCCTTCTTTCTTTCGCTCATGCAACCCAATACATTTTCTTTGTTTTTCTGTTTTCAAAACTTCAGTTTTTTGGTCTCCTATTTTTATTTTCTAAGATCCTTCTATTTACATCTCTCTCAGATGAACGGACTTACTTTTTCTGTCTCTTTCTCAAATAAATAGAGAAGGGGGTTTCCCTTCTTCATCACCCATCCATCTTTATGCTCTTTGAATTCTAATAATTGGTGACATTGGATGTGGCGCAAACGATTAACCTTCCATTGCCTTCCCCTGTGGTCACCTCTGATTAATTACATATGTGAACGCATGTTTCTTCATTGTTTTTTACTTGTTCCTTTTTTGCATCTCCTTGTGTAGGAGTAGATACTGTAAGTCTAATTATCGATTTGAAGTACTTGATTAATACATAGCGATTTAGGAAATTAGTCAAAGTGAATTTATTACATAAAAACTGGGCTTTGCTGAAGTGGCTTGTTCAGATTAAATTTGAAATTTCACTTCTCTGTGTTATTGGGGATCAATTCAAAAACCTTCTCTACTAGTAAAAAGAAAAAAGGTAATTGTGGTTAACATTGAAGCTAGAGAAGTTCTCGTTTTTTTGGTTATTTCAAATTTTAATTTTGATGAAATTTTTTTGTTTCTTGTTTAGAAAGGTTAAGAATATATGGTGAACTCTCTGGAAATTTCAAAATAAAAAACAACAGAAAATCGATAATTCACAGCTTTAGAAATTTTTCACTTCATACTCGCAGACACATTTATTTCAGTGGAAATATAAATTTCAGCGCTTCATTTTTTAATAATTTTGAAGTATTTAAACCCCTGCGAGCGAGGAACATCCACTAGAAGCTCAGCCACAGCCAGTTGAGACATTCTTTGCTACATTATTTATTTACATAATTAGTGTGGCAATGGGTGATCGTTAATGAACGAGTGTATAAATACTCGTCAATCACCTAGCAGGCTAGTGGACTATTAGTCCACAAACTACCTTTTTGCGCTAACGGCTATGAATTTTGTCTACGTAGCTAAACTTGTATACTGAGTTTAGCTCACACACTCGTCTATGCTGAAGAACATGTTCCGCCTTCTAGGTATTGTGTGGTGTCGTGTGTATATCTGCACACACACGCACCACAATTAGTATTCTCATTTTTTTTTAAATTTTCATGTCCCCTACTGCACGTGAATGAGACTGGTTAATACTCAATCATCTTCCCTCCAATCTAGGGCCTATACTACAACACCAGCAATAATTGTGTGCGTGCGTGATATCTGAATCTATCCATTAGCAGCAAGTGATAATAATGAACGTTGAAAAATTGATTAACCCTAAAAATAACGAAAAAGAAAGGTTTTATTAGCGAATTTTGGTAGGCCTAAACTTCGTTTGATTATTATGATTTATGACTAATGAAGTATGAGTTAAATATTGCGGTCTTAATTCTCAAGATACATGAATAGACTACGATAATACCGAAATATATATCTAATAAATATATTGCTGAAATTCTTCAGCTTGAATAAAATTAACAAATTTTTCTCTTTCTCCACATCTCGGTGAACCAGGTACTGAGCAGTGTAGGTACCTATCATACGTATGTACCTTACCATATTACGTAGTTTACTACAAATGCCTTTTGACCAGCCTCTTGACCATCGTTGAAATCGGTAATCGTACGCACGCGAAACCAACGATGTCTGAGCGACGCAAAGTCATTTCCATGGCTTTACGAAATACAAAATATAATCGTGAAGGTAGCGACCGTATGTTTACCTGGCACTTCATTAGTTCGAAGCGCAACGTCGAAGTCAGGCTATAGGGAACCAGCAACTAAAAAAAGAAAGAGAAAAAAAGAAAAGAACGAAAAACGAACGGATAACGACCACGTCACGACCAACTGCTTCCACAGGCCGACGTTGACGAAAGTAGCAGCAGCGTAAGCATCATCAGCAACAGCAGCAGCAGCAGTAGCTTCAGCAACCGCGTATCCAGCCATGGGTCCTAACATCGATTACGAAACGGATAACGTGGAGCGTGAGAACGAGTCGTCGGCCAACGTGGTGTACGACGTACACAAAGACAAGCAGACGTTCCACAAGAAAACCGGCACCAAAGGCGTCGAAAAGCACTGCCTGACCAAATACAAGAGCGGAGCGTGCGGCCGGTCCGCATCGCATTCGTCGATCGGCCGCACCGTATCGACGCGCAGTAAGGCCTCGTCGGCCGGCAAGAGTGACGGCGGCAGCGGCCACGCGCACGACCACGCGCACGACCACGCACACGGCCACGAGCACGGCCACGAGCACAGCGACGCGCACGACCACGAGCACGGCCACGAGCACGGCCGCGCGCACGGCCGCCGGTCCACATCCCAGTATTCGGCGGCGAAGAAGAGTTGCGGCCGCCGGTCGCCCACCTCGCAGAAGGCGGCCGCCGGCTCCAAGTCGTGCGTCGAACGTACCGCCAAATGCCACGAGCTGCGCCGCGGCCACCGGGCCGGCTCGTGCGTACCGTGCCCGCGCTGGCAGCACGGCACGTACGTGCGCGACGAGTGCGGCTCCGGCATCGTCCCCAAGCGGTTCGACTTCCGGCCCAGCGGCAAGGTGTGGTGCAAGACGCCGCTCTCCATGTACCAGGCGACGATCGGCGAGCTGGCGCGCAAGATTCTGTGCCGCGAGAAGGTGGTGCCGCGGGACGTGCGGCCGCCGCCGCCCTGCAACATCGAGCAGTACATTCTACCGCCGTGCCGCGGCTACTACCGCAAGTACGACTGCCTGCGGCCCTGCGAGGAGCAGTACGCGCACTACAAGGGCGGCCAAAAGCAGTACAGGGATCGCGTCGAGCGCTACTGGGAGCCGTGCATCTCCAGCGAGCAGAAATACAAACTGGACGTCAACGAGTACGGACCGCAGAACGCCTTCTTGGCCAAGAAACTGCGCCGGTATAATATGCGGGCCGGCGACACGGAGCCGCCGTGCTGGTGAAGGCGCGGGCCGCGCTGCAGCGTGTGTGTGAGCGGGCGCGCGCCCCATCCCCTCTCCTTCCATTTTGGTTGGCTGCGCGCGAGCGGCGCAATAATTAGGCGGTCGTCGTCGCCGTCGAGGCCATAAACGTTGACCAGCTCCAAAAAACGGAATGGGGTCCGCGGCGAACGGATCACGCTTCGACATCGTAAAACCGAATCGTCGTAATATTTAGAATTTATAGCGCCTACGAGGCGCGTGTGTTTCGGTGCGATCGTTGAAGTGTAGGTAGCCATTTTTTTTTGTTCTCCACACGCGAAAATAATAAACGCTCAAAATGCGGACAATTCGGATGTTCAATTTGTTGGGGAATTGTGGAGGGGTAAACCAGGAGCGGGAGAAACAAAACAGCAACCTACGATAAACTGGTTACCTACCTACGAATGTTTACCTCATTCACCGAGGGAATAAAAAATTTTCGTTCTTTGTGAAAAATCACCGCCTACCACGAATGAGCGAAAATTAATTTTCGAAAACACGCTTCAACAGCTCATGTAAAATATCTACCCTTAAGGTTTCATATCCAAAATTTTGAAATAAGCCTAAACAAAACAGCAAAATTAAAATTACGTTAAGAACGCATTTTTAAAGATGAGCTTTTATTTTCTTTTTGGCTTTAGTTTCATGCGAAATAAATATTATTTCGTTTGCAGAAGGTTGGCTGCAGTATTGATATATTTTAGAATCGCAGTAGTGAGTAGAGTAAAAGTTCTGTTCTATTAGCCACGAAAATTAACACTTTCAACACTGGTGTTACCCTCAGTGTCAAGTGGCATTCTTTTTGTAACATAATAACACGGCGTTCTTTTGGTAACGTGAGGATAACACAGGACAGTAAATCTCACCCTCGCTCGTCATGTAGGTGCAGGAAATCAGGGTTTTTCTTTTCCAGGCTGATATAGGTAAGAGATTACTGTTATCAGCATTGAAGTAGTTCAGTGTTACATTTTGGCCTTCTTTATGGATCAATATTTTCTTAACACTGTCGCGTTGTTTAAGGTAAACTGATATTAACCTGGTGCTGACTCGGTGTTTGGTGTTACACCTGCCCTGACACGACAATTGGCAAACAGAACAAACCTAAAAGCTAATAAAAAAAATTTTTACTAACAAGGGGTTTTAAATGAACTGGTGGTCTACCTTGGTACTGCACTTTTTTCTCGAGTTAGTAGGCTATCCAGTTAACAACCATAAAGACTAAATTTAGATTGACTGGACAAACTGGCCCAATTTAAGTAAAAGCATACATATAATGAAAAAATAAAAAATAAAAAGTCTTATTAATTAAATAAATTTGAAATATCTCTTCCACGCATCAACTGCGGCAAGTGGTAAGCGTGTATTTTCCAAAAGTGTCAAATTTTGAAATGTTTGTCATTCAATAACCAGTTAACCAATTTTGTTAAAATTCAATACCAAACCAGTCCTTAATAATATCAAGCTGTCATAAAAATTTCAAGCCAAAATTTTCAAATTCACAGGAATTATCGTGATGACAATACAGTGGATTTATAACACTTTGAGAATACCTTCCTTCAAAAGTAGAGAATGAATTCCAAAAATTTTAAAACGAATGTATAGCCCATAAAGGCTTCTAATACTACCCCAAGTTTCATTACCATAGGTCAAACAGCAGAGGCTCCATAGACTCCTAAAAAGTGCCAAAATGAGCAAAAAGTGGAAATATATATATACTTGTATATGACCTATATATTTGTGATCTACAACTCAGGATTCGTGCTTTTCCCCAGGTCCACCCCCAGGTCCCATCATTGCACTGAATGCTATAGTTGTATTTTCCTTTGGAAAACACACTAATTTAATGGTAGAACAGCTAATTTCAATATTATACTGGCTGTTCTAAGTATTAAGCTGCGCGACGTGTCTCTTTATGACACTGGCACCATGTAATCAGCCATAGACAATTCTATCATTTGAGCTGTGTAATGTCACTTTATGACATTGGCCACGTGTAATTTGATGTTAGCTGTTCTAGCATTAAGCTGTGTAACTCTCTTTGTGACATTAGCCCCTTTTAATCCCAATTTCTTTTTGTGATAAGACTGCTGATAACAGTGATTAGGTATTCAATGCTGCGTAACTAACTGTAGTAACTTTGAAATCATTGAAAAAAATGTGAACTGTTATATAGTGTGGGGATTAGACCCCTCAAATGAGGTTATAGGCTCGGCCTCTCAATGACAGTTGTCATCAGAAGATGATTAATTTTGTACACTGCACATTAACAAATTGTATATTTATTAGCACTTACTTGCAAATTTATGCAAGTATGTAGCAATGTTTGGACCATGACAAATTGATAGTTCACATCTCCAATGATTTCAAAATCTGGCTTATCAGTGTACATCACACGTACATACGTATTCTTTATGTATGTGTCTTTATGTCCATGTAAGGAGCCAGTATATAAGCCCACAAAATTGGTTACAAAATCTCCAGTGTTTGCTGAGCTCTTGACTTCCCTATACCCAATAACAGATTTACCAGGAGGCCATTGAGGCCGCAGCCTGTAGGTGCAAAGGAAAAAGGGAGCAAAATTAATTTTTTTCACATATTTAATTGTTGACTTTGTATTTTTCTTCGTAACTAACTTAAAAAAAAAGAGGAGATTATCAATTCGATCCCTATAATATTTTTTTTTGTGTGTTTTACCATAACTTTGTAACCTGGACACAAATTTTGATGAACTTTTTTTTAAATTATAGAAGATGATCTCATGGTGGTCCCATAATCTTTTTTTAGAATTGACGACATAGTTTTCAAGTTATCTTTAAATAAAAAACTGTTAGTTTAAATGTAATATTGCCACTAATGCTAAAAATGAAAAATCATTGGAAAAATTTTCTAAAAAAAAAATGCTATAAAAAGAGAAAAATATATTTTTTTAATTTCTTCAGTAAATTCTACTGGAATTAAATTGAAACGAAATAGCATTATGATATATAAATAATTTTTTAAAAAAATAGAACCAAACTTAAAATAAAACAATAAAAAATATACTAGAAAGAGAAAATTAATTCATTCAAAATTTCTCCAGTAAAATCTAAGTCTAGAGACTGGAATTATTGAAGTTGGCGCAAATTAAAAAATTTTGTCATCAAATCGGAAGGAATTGACATATAAAGCCTACAAGGTGAAGGAAAAGAGCGCTGACTTCAATAATTCCAGTCCCTAGAGTTAGATCTTGCTGGAGAAATTTTAAAAACATTACTCTTCTCTTTTTAGTGCATTTTTTATTGTTTTTGTTTTTTTTTGAGTTGGTTCTATTTTTTGAAAAAAAATTATTTCCATTTAATATTTGTTATTCTCTAAGAGGCTATAAAAACTATTCATATTATCTCTATAGTAGGACACAAAGAAAAATTATAGTGCAGCAAGACACTCTAGAAAATTTATATTTTCTCAAACAAATGAAAAAAAAACTAAATAAATAAATAATTAATAAATTAATATAAAAGAAAAAATCAATATATCAAAAGTATTTGGAAGAATTGTGGTATGCCAAATTTGGTTTTTACCAGTTACACAAGTTTTGGTTTTTCATTGGCTCCTTCATTTCTTAATCAATTACTTACCTGGATTGATTCCTATAGTACGTAACGAGATACCATACACATGGTATCTGAAGACGAAAACATCGATAAAATACATGTTTTACCCGTGAGTGAATGAAGATGAAATTCGAAAGAATTGTCGAAATAAAAATGTTGAAGTGAAAAACAAATCAGAAATTTTAAATATAAAATTAATATTTCCCCACAGTGAGATATTCCAAAGTTCACTGTGGGGGAGAAAAACCGGAAGGGATAAGCCCAGGGTTTGTTCTCGCCGAACTCGTGTGCTATTTCATTATAAAAATCTAAAAGATCGAAAATTATGCCATTTTCTCCCCACGTTTTTCCCTTATTTTCTCGGAACCTTTTACCCCATTTTGAAAACCTACATTCTTAACCACCAAATTCTCCTACCATATGTGACCACGTTAGCCGGACATATTGTTAAACAAAATAATTACGAGTGAACAAAAAATACCGGTTTATTTCAAAATAGAAAAACATACCTCTATTTTTCATGACATCATATTATTCATATTGTTGAATCGGACAAAATACTTCGAAACGGACAAAAAATTAACAGAATAAGAAAAACAAGATGAAGTAACGACGAGACTTCATCAAGATGAATTTCATATACAATGTTAAGAAGGCAAATTACAACAAGAAAATTCGTAGGTCTTACTAAAGTGAAGGTACCAAACGGAGTGATTTCTTCTTATCTTGAAAACTAAGAGCTAGCCCAAAAGTTCGCAAGAAAAGGAGAAATCACTATATCAACTTCCATTTCCGATAGCAGTTAACAAAAGAAACAAGCCACGAGCAGAAATGGAAGATGATATTGGGAAAAAACGTCAGATAATGAACTCCACTCTTCAGAGAAGAGTGTAATACATTATCTGGTTTCAAAATTTTACGGATACTTCAACTCCCCCCACCCATCCCTCCAGAAACCCGGAACACCAGGATTTTGGAGGAATGAAGAAAATGCAAAGAGTAACCATAAAATTATGAAATAATTTTAGAAACCAAATAAATTCCCCCAATTTTGAGATCTAGATAGATAAGATATTTGAGTTCACTATCCGACCCTTTTTCCGGAAGAACCCCCCCCCCAGACAATTTCGAACCCAAGGGAGAAAACCAAAAACAACATTCATCTCGTTCTTCATATTCTGTTATGTCAAATGCATATTATAATAAAAAGAATAATATACCTTGTTAAGTATACCAATTTGAACTTCGAGAAAAAACAATAAGAAGAAGGAAAATCGGTATAAAAAATAGAAAACAAAATTAGGACTTAAAAACTGAAAAGTCCATTAATTCAAAAAAAAATAGAAGCAAACAAAACAAAAGAACAAATTAAGAACAAAATAATTAAACGAAAGCAAAAACGAAAGTCTTTATAAAAAAAGCAAGTAAACAAGTAAAGACGAAGGAAGGAAAAGACAATATGAAAAACAAAACGAAACTAGAAAAAACTAGAACAAGACTGGTAAAAACGAAGAAACGAGTGTTTGATTATCAATTAAATGAAAGTAAAAGTAAAAAATAATAAGTCTTCAATCAAACAACCAAAGCGATACGTTAAGAGGAAAGATATACTAAATAGTGTAACGAAAGATTAACAAGGGACTCCATTTGGTTTTACATAAAAAGGTCAAAAATTAGGAAAATCTTATAAAATAATAGTCAAGACATCTCACGAGAATTACGAACGAGAATAATAAACTAAAGTATAAGCAAAGAATAGACAAGAAAAAGCAAGAACCTACAAGAAAAACATGACGACAAGAAAAATAACAAAAAATGATAAGAATAAAAAAAATGACAAAAAACCATAAAAACCTCGTCAACGCCTGTAGCTCGGATAACCACCAGTAGCACCTTTAGGAAACGCGGACCAATCGTATTCGGGATCGAAACTCGATGGGGTCCGAGGTGGTTTCTCGGTATATGCCTTCTTTGCCCAAGAGCAAGCGAAGGTCTTGTTTCGAATATGGAGCTTACCCGAGTAAGCCACGTCTTTTATTGGGGGAGTCCCCACGAAAATCCGGTTCATCTCGCAAAAATCTCTTCCCAGAATGAGCGACTTGTAGAGGGCCAAGACCAAACCACATTCTATGGTAATACATTGCCCAGGTGCACTATAAATAGTCACGTGTACAATTTCCGAGAAGTAATATGGTTCGCCTCGTCCATACCAGGGGATCAAAATGGTTTGAGTGCGAGGTAACCGAGTAATCGTCGTGTCCGCATCGATAACGTTTGGACCACATACCGATCGCCAACAATGGCGATCGATATGGACCATATCGGAGGCCATCGAGTTTTTTCCTGGGTAGAACACAACCGGCCACTCGACTGCTTCCTCGTTCCGTATAGACTCGTACGCGGACGGGAGGACGTAATCCTTGTTCGCCATCTCCTCAATCCTCTCCAAGTCTAACGGAGTGGGGTCGACGTCGAAGCGGATCGGTAAACCTTTTTGTTTAGCCTCGTAATTTGTCAACGGAGGGAAGAAATAGCACACCCCCTGTCTCTCGGTACCATACCCGTACCGGTGGAGGTGGCTACTCGCCCTTCGAAAACAACTTACTCGTACAGACTCAGTACCGGACTCAGAGTCAGAACTCGTGGGTCCGGGCCTGTCGCCCGAAGATTTGGCCAAATCATCAAGGTTTTTGTTAGTATAAGAAGAAGACGCGGGAGGAGGAGACACAATAGAAGGGGAAGACGGAAGGTACTTACTACCGGTAGATTCCGAGCCTACAGTCCGAGTGAAGATCTTCGGGATCCGGCCCATCGTGCTCGTTGTCTGTGTTGAGGATCCTGTACTCGTTGACGAGATGGTAGTCGTCGCAGCTCGAGGTGGTGCCGTTGTCGTTAGTGTCGGGGCGTCACATCGGTGGAGGACGATTTTCGGATTCATTAACTCCAGATTTTCCGTTTTCGAGGTTAACGAGTCTTCCGAGGACGAACGAGAACGAAATTTGACCTGTTTCTTAGAAGTGGCTATACGATGAGAAACCGTTTTCCGTTGAGTTCTTTGGAGTTCTGGAACATCTGGAATTTCCTCGGTTGAACGGGTCTCGAATTTTTGCTCGCCTTCAGAAACCACAGGAGAGGTTTCGGGTGTTGCTGGTAACGACGCGACGTCTCACTCTACAATTTTAAATTTTTTTGGTTTATTTTTATTATTGTAGTCAGGGGTTTTCGAGTCATCGGCTAGCACTTTAACTCGTTTTTTGAGTTTTATTTTAATTGGCTTGTCTTGTTTTTGTTTTTGAGCCGGAATGGGTGGAACTTTAAAATTTTGTTCGTCGTCCAAAAGATTTACGACGTCATCTCTAGCAGGAAATGTAGGGCTTGTTTTACCTGGCGTTGTTCGAGCAAGTAATTTCTCTAGTGCACCGAGGTGGGATGAAAACGCAGCCTCGAGATTCGTCGTGATCGTCTTCCACGTTTCCCTCTGTTCCTTTACGAATTGAATCCCAGGGGCGATCTCGCAGTGGGGCAGGTCGAGTAGTTTTTCCCCGTGAGCGGTTTCCGTGAGTGTACGTACGAGCTTGTTTGACTGCGAGAGTGCAAAGCGAGTATTGCTTGCGAACACATTTTGGTCACTTTGATTCCTATTTTAAAGTGACAAATTTAATTAACACTAGGGATCACTATCCGGTTTTCCTATAATTTTTGAGCGAGATCCAAAATAATATATATTTTTTTTTTTTACGAGACAAAATTTATCCACGAGCATACAAGATTTTTATACGACACACGAGAAGTACGGAGAAATACGAGTATAATCAAGATTTTTACTTACATTTTTATTGTAGAAGGTATTCGTGTACAATTAAGTACAGCACAAGGAACACAGGAATTACGAATAAAAAATACAAAATTAAAAATAATGACTAGATACAGGTATAGACTAACATATGAAATTACGTTCATTAACTCCACGAGATGTTCACAACAAGACGACAAAGTACGAACTAAAAATCGAATAGTGATCTATTTCGTCTTCCGAGGGCTATCGA
>WOFM01000608.1:0-21155 GCA_011428145.1 Ericerus pela
ATAAATGACGCTATTTAATTTTAAGAACATTTTCATTTTATAAAATGATAATGCAAATCCTTTCAAATTATTTAATCAACTGATGTATGATATTTGATAAATTGTGAGAAAGTGACGATCACTAATATGAAAGATTTCACATTAGCCAAATAAGAACAACAACCAGCGATGATTTTAAACAAACACCATTGAAGAAACACTAATTTTGAATTCAACACAATAAGTAAAAGATTCAGTTTTAAGATCTCATTTTATTTTATGTTCACGTAACAACATTTGGAGATCAACTAACTAACAGTTGAAATATGAATATTCAATCAGCAATAGCGAATGACATCACAAGCAGCGACCACGTTACGACTAAATATATCGACTATGAGCGAGGTCATGAGGAGCATATTCTCACACGCCTCCTCAAATCATATATGAACAAAAACATATCTTGAATATATGATTTGGACAAAACAAAGTCCATGAAATAACAACTAATATCTATCGTGGTGAAGCTAATAATTATAAACGTATTAAATATTAAGTATTTGTGTAATCGTGTATGATAATTATCACAATCCGTATAAAATATAAATTATATAAAATGGTAAAAATATGACTGTCACAACACATATAAATGGTAAACATATAAATCACAAACAGCTATATTAAATTAGGTCATTACAAAAAATTGACAAATGCAGGCTTGCAGACCTTTAGTAAACAAGTCACCCAATTGTTAGGACGTTGGAAGTAATATATAAATAAATGATTTGTCAACGTGTGAACATATGAATCTATACTTAGTGTCTATGTTTTCGATTGTTTGGAATTCCATCTACCTGACTTATGAGTCCCAGGCAGCTCTGATTGTCCTTGTAATCACGGATCTTTTAGAGTGGTCAAACCAAAAGTCATTAATTAAATTTTGCATCCACAGTCCTTCTGATGTTGCTTCGCACAAGGCAATAAGCTCACTCTCAGTACTGGAGAGAGCAACAGTGGGTTGCTTCCTACTAGACCAGGAAACTACAGATCCAAATACTTTTACACAATAACCAGAATTGATTTGCGAGTAGAGACGCAATTTGCCAATCAGCGTCAGAGTAGATTTCTATTATATATTTATTATTATTATCCCTATTATAAGTCAAATTTAATTGTGAAGTAGTTATTAAGTATTTTAAAACTCGTATTAAATATTTATAATGTTCGTGTGTCGCTGTGCTTGAAATTGACTGAAGTAGGATATCGCAAAGCAGATATCTGGACGAGAACCCAACATAAGATACATAAGACAACCCAACAATTGCTGATATTGATTATTCAAATTTTGATCTAATTCCATTTAAATCACGATGCAATTGTAGTTTGGGTTTAATCGGAGAATGTGTGGGGATACAATCCAAAACACCAAAACGTTTGGCAACAGACTCAATTAAAGATTTTTGATTTATTTCCAAAAGTCCATTCTCACAATCATAATTTATGTTTAAACCTAAATATTTATTAATCATTCCCAGGTCTTTACACCTAAATTTTTTGCTAATTTTATTTTTATTGTCTATTATTAAATCATTATTATTGGAGCTGATGATAACATCGTCAACGTAAGTTAGTAAATAAACTATAGAATTTCCTTGTTTATGAATATATAAACAGTCATCAGCTATGCCTGGTTTAAAATCTAATGAAACCAAAAATTCATGGAACATAGTATTCCACACCTTAGGTGATTGTTTTAATCCATATATGGATCGGTTTAGTAATAAAACATTTCTATTTTTATCTAAATTACGTTCAATGCCTTCTGGAATTTCTAAGAAAACTTTGTCTTTAATTTTACCATTTAAAAAGGCACTACAAATATCAATTTGATGAATAAAATATTTAAATTTATTACTCAAGGCAAGTAACGCACGAACTGTTGACAGTTTGGCAACTGGAGCATAGACTTCGGTGAAATTAAAACCTTTTTGTTGCTGAAATCCGCGAGCCACTAACCTGGCCTTGTACAAAACATTACCAGCAGAATCAGTCTTTTTAGTAAACAGCCATCTACACGTGATTGTTGGATCATCCGTTGGACGTTTGACCACATTCCAAGTTTCATTGGAAGTCAAAGCATCAACTTCATTTTGAATCTCTTTCTTCCAGCAATCAGACTCAGAGGACCTCAACGCCTCCTCAAACGTCAATGGGCAATCACTTTCAACAGCATTAGCTATGAAAAAGCAAGAATCTATAACATCACCAAAATCTAGTATATTATTAATTTATCCATCCACTTCAATACTATCAACATTCATTTTGTCAACTTCCTTTATTATAGGGTCAGAGTCATCATATTTTGATTTACCTATAGACTCTTCATTGAACTCAACATCTCTGGAGAGATGGATTTTACGTTTAGTCACGTCCGGTAACTTGTAACCTGCTGGCGAATATCCCACAAACTTCAATTTATTACTCTTTTTCTCAAATTTATCCGAACTGTGAGCAAAATCTAACATATAAGCATCGCAGCCAAAAACCCTCAACTTTTTATAATCATACTTCTCACGGTGCCATCTTTCATAAGGAATGTAACTTTTATTGGTTGGACACCGATTTAAAATGTAAGCAGCACACAATAAAGCCTCACTCCAGTAAATTTTATCCAGGCTGCTTTCATATATGAGAGTTCTGGCCCTCTCTCCAAGAGTACGATTCATTCGTTCAGCTTTACCGTTTTGCTGAGGATATCCACCAACAGTGGGTTCTATGGAAATTCCTTTCTCAACACAATATGCTTTAAACTGTGAATTTATATATTCGGTACCACGATCGCACCGTAATCTCTTTACATTTGTATTAAATTTATTAGAAACCAATTCATGATATTCAACAAATTTTGACAATACCTCAGTTTTGTTGTTCAGCAGATATACAAAAGAAAAATTCGAATAATCATCAACGAACGTTAAAAAATATTTCTTGTCATTATACGACACTGGATTTATTATACCACAGACATCAGTATGGACTAATTCCAACGGACTTTTTGTTTTTTGTTCATGTCTGTCAAAAGGTTTTTTATGTTGTTTCCCCATAATACAGGGTTCACAAAATATTTCTCGATTATCAGACATATTAGGAATACGACCTTTATTAGACAACAGCTTGACATCATTATTATTCAAATGTGCAAGTCGCTTATGCCATAACTCTAAAGGATTTTTATTTTTATTTTGTGTCAAATTACATGATTCCGTTACGTTATTATAAAAAATTATTGTATATAAATTTGTTAAATTACTTTTCCCGGTTATAATTATGTTATTAGTTTTGTTACTTATTACATTAACAGACTCTTCCTCAAATACAGACCTACATCCAGCTCTTGCCATACATTTGACTGAGAGAAGATTGGTCGGAAGGTCCTTAGCAAATCTAACATTCTTTAATGTGATATTAATTCCATTTTCAGTTTTTAATTTCACAGTACCAACAGCTGAAACAACAAGTTCAACGCCCTTTTTGGCAACCATTATCGACTGAGGTTTTGTCAACATAATATATTCAGCAAATAATGAAATATCATTCACAATATGTGAAGTACATCCTGAATCTAACACAAAAACAATCTGTGGTGGTGCAGAAACTTTTGAAATAAGACCCTGATCAGGTACCAAGAAAGTCAAATCGATCTCAGAACATTCATTATTATTATTATTATTAAAAACATTATATGACTGTGAATTACTATTTCCATTATTATTACTATTATTATTATTATTATTCCTGTTATTATTCCCTCTGTTTATAGTTCGATTATTATTTTTAGTATAACAATTTCTAGCTATGTGTCCCTGCTTATTACAGAAATGACATCGAATATTATTATTATAATTTTGATTCAAATTCTGATTACTAGACAAACCTGAATAATTATTATTACTAGAATTGTTGTCTTTATTATTATTTGACTGACTACGATTACGCTGATCATTAACATTACTATTCCTAAAACCACCATGATTTCTAAAATTACGGTAATTCGATCTACCCCTAAATTTATTGTGATATCGTCCACGTGAATTATAATTCGAACCGAAAAAAGCATTCTCTTCACCAGGAACACTTCCTGATGAAGGTTTTGGATTTGATGCATCAGGAGCGGAAGGCAAGCTTCTCGTCATCTTTTCGAGGTCCAGTTCACGTTGGAAATTAATAACCTTTCCAATCGCAACATCCCACGATAGATTGTCAGCATCCTGCATCATTATTTTCAGCGGATGGAAATCACTTGGCAACGATCTCATCATAGTTAAAATACATTGTTTTACAGACGTTGTCTCACCCATTTCAGCCAAACGTCGAGTAACAGACCGAAATTCCATCAAGTAATCCTTCAGCTTATCACCAGGCTTGAATCGCATCGAGTACATCTTGGATCTCAGCTCAATTATCGTCATGTCGTTGTCCCTTCCAGCAAGCTGCACAATTGCCTGAAACATCGTTTTTGCCGTATCGTAAGTCTGGATCGCCTCGATAAAGTTGTCAGCAACATTATTAGCAATGTAAAACATCGCCTTCGAATTCAGCTTTTCCCATTCTTCAGTACAATTCCTACCCGACGGAACAGAATTATGTACAACACTATATAAACCTTCTTTCCGAAGCAGCAGATCCATCCGGTATCGCCAAGTACGCCCATTATCTCCGTTGAACGGTTCCAGCATCAATTTCATTTCACGTTCCATTTTCGTTAACAGTCGCACAGCAAATAGCAAAAATCAGCGACGAAAAAATATCACAGGCAGACAGCCAAAAATTACACGAAAATGAACGGGAACGAACTAGACATACCGCTTGAGAATACCGTTTACATCAGGATCAAACAAAGAGAATTTAAAATTGAATGACGGTGACTTGGCAAGTTTCTGCAGCACAATTTTGCTCAGACATCACAATGGCAGCCTCTTCAAGTACGATGACGGCCCATAACCTGTGAGAAAGTGACGATCACTAATATGAAAGATTTCACATTAGCCAAATAAGAACAACAACCAGCGATGATTTTAAACAAACACCATTGAAGAAACACTAATTTTGAAGTCAACACAATAAGTAAAAGATTCAGTTTTAAGATCTCATTTTATTTTATGTTCACGTAACAACATTTGGAGATCAACTAACTAACAGTTGAAATATGAATATACAATCAGCTATAGCAAATGACGTCACAAGCAGCGACCACGTTACGACTAAATATATCGACTATGAGCGAGGTCATGAGGAGCATATTCTCACAGACAGTTAGAGAATCAGTAAACATTTAAAATATATATTTATTTTGATGGGAAAGTATGGTTTGTGTAAAGGATTATTACACACAGCGTTCATTTATAAAATTGTTTATCGGTATTTTCGGATTTTTTTTTTGTTTTCTTTTTGGTTTCTAGTAAATTGTGGGGGAAACTGTGAATAATGAAACTAACAACATTCACAATTTATTCAGACAACTTACGCGAAATGAAAAAGCAAACACTTAGTCGTCCTTTTCAAATGATCGTCATCTGTAATTGGACTTATATGTTAGAGGATTAAACTTGGAAGTATCTTTGAAGCAATCACACAAAAGATTGATAAGTGGAAGCAGACATTTGCTTCTTAAGGAGAATAATAAACATTTTTTGCTATTCATGTGACTGCTCCCATTTTATCGTACATATTTGTGAACAGTGATGAAATGCAAAGTTATGAGAAAGTCCAATGTAGAAAAATGATGAAGTAAGAGCAGTCACACAAATGGCAAAAAAACATTCATTTTTTCCCTTGAGGAAGGAACAGTTGAAAATAATTGCCATTTCTGTAATAGCTTCAAAGTCACATCAAATTTGATTCACAGTAAAAAACACGAAGTGTTGTGTAAATGAATATGTATTAACTAAATTAACTTTTGTTTTATAAGTGTGGATACCAAGTTGACAGTATACCAAGCGTGAGTAACTAAAATTTCCAAAAGACCAAAAACCAAGTATACAAGTAACCAATATCCAATATACTGTTAAAACCAAGTTGCTAAATTTTCGTTATTTAAAATTAAATGAGTTTGAAACTTTTGTTGCTCGAATAGAAATTTTAAATGCAAAGCAAGCCAAGAAATATAAGTCCACTTAATAAACCAAGTTGGAAATGTTCCAAGATAGGCTTCAATAGTTAGGTCTCTTCTCTATCATGTATTACCTATTTTGACGGACTCTGAAAAACAATAAAATTTCATATATGCTCACAGTTTTATTAAATAAGTCCAAGAAGTCATGACATCCTCCAAGATTCCAAGGGTACTAACCATTCTAGTCGGAATATAAGTAAACTCGTTTTAATTGTTATTTATTACCAATACATATTTCCTGCCAACAGATTAAGTCTCAAACTAACACACAAGTTCATGAACCATTCAACGTATAAAAAACATATAAAAACCAAGAATCTTCGAAGAAAACTATATGTGATTGAAATGTGATTTTATTATGTAAAATTTATGATTGATACTAATAATTGTCTTTTTCAGGTAATTAAAGTTTCGTTACCTATACTATAAGTCTGTTTTTGTTGTTCCCTTAGTTTTTAATGTGGTTGACTAGAGCATTTATTTGTTAATATTTTTATATTGCTCAATTTTTGTTTCGTTTATAATTTTTGTATTCTTCTAGTTTTTCTAATTACCAAGTCAACCACACATTAATATGATTTTTACGTTTGCCATCTTTATTAAATATTGGAATCGTATGATATTAATATGTTGTTTGTTGGAGAAAGGGGAAAAACCAAGTTACTAATTCTTTATTTCAGCGAGACATATCTTGTAAGTGACAGAAATCATCAACAAGTATGAAATACAACGAACCAAGAACCAAGCCTTAAGATGAACCAAGCTATGAGACATATTTCTTAATAAAATTACTTAAAACTAAAATAATATCCTAATGAAAAACAACACGGAGAAACAATGGGAATATGACTGTTGATAATGAATATTGTGCTGATATTAAAATAGCTAGTTTTGGAACAAAAATTAATGGTCGCATATATTTACATATGCAATATAGCATGATGACTCAAAATATTTATAGCTGATTTTGATATTGAAAAATGAGTTTTTCAGCAATTTTATTGCTGGTTTTTCCACAAAACATAAAGTTTGGTTCATTTTTGGAATGGTTTAACGCATGTTTTTGTACAAACTGATGACAAAATCAGATTCTAGAGGTTTCCAACCATAAGAATCAATCAAAACATGAATTTTTATCATAGTGGCATTTTGCAGGTTTTGGAAATAAACGGCTCACATGTGAAAAGAATTTATTATTTTGTCAAATTATAAACATAACTCAAAAATTAAGAAAAGCTAAGCTAACCATTTCCCCAATTGCAAGTAGAGCTATGATCAGACTTTTTTGACATTGACTAGATAATGTTTTTGAGTTGTTCAAAAATTAAAAACTCTTTCAAAAAATCTAACCAATTTCTGAATGGCCTTTTTTGGATTTTTTGTCTAACTGTTGCTAACTGGTTAGTAGGTTAAAGTTTTTGAATGTACTCCTGTCTATACATCAAATGTAATATTTAATGTGTGTTGTTCAATTTAGGTGTCCATCATGGATGGACCTAAATAAATTTGTGTCTGGTGAATTTCTCATTTCTTTCTTTTGTTTTCAACATTTTTCATCTAAATAACCAACAGGCGCAATACTTGTGTTTCTAGTCATTTTATATAATTTTTTTTTCAAGTTTTAATTCTCCTCTTGGCAACTGCTTCAATGAGAATACATTCAAGTTTGTGCAGAGGCGGTGCTCTTTTGTTGTAACACTACTTCTTGATTCTTGTTCCAAACTCGGTCAAATAAGGCTGAGTCCCAGCTGTTCTTTCAAAAGCTGGATGTGATAGAATGTAACATCAGATTAAATTGTTTCACTGGTCAGAATTACAACTAATGGAGATTTCCACTCTTCACAATGGTACAAGGCAAAGATCTTAAAGACATGTTATATTGTGAATGGGTTGCAAAAATAAATCCTGATTATCGTAAGAAAGAGGACAAAGCAGAAAAATGTAACGCACTTACTCATTTTCTCAGGGTTTCTCATCTCTCGTTCACTCAGGATACTGTCAAACCATATAAGATCATTGAGAAGTTAGACAAGGGGTATCTGAAATCTGACATTCTGAGCTATATCCTGCTGAAACATCAGTGGATTGATCTCCATTTGAAAAAGAATGGAAACATGGAAGATCACCTTTATCATTTTGAAGAACTTGTGAAATAATAAGCAGTAGATATCGTGTCAACTTCACAGGATATCATCAAACAGTTACTGATATCGCTGACAGGAAGCTACAACATCGTATCAATACTTGAATCCAATCTCCTACAGGTCAAATTAAAGCTGTTAAACAAATACAGGAAACTGAGAGATATAGTTCCTGTTGTTAAGTCTGAGTCTGACTCTGTGATGGTTGCTGGTTGCACTGAGTTCAATCAACAAAACCAAAACAAATCTAGTCAATCTTCAAGAATGATAAAATGTTTTAATTGTGATAAACTTGGTTATATTTGTCGTGATTGTTATGTGAAAACCCCAGGAAATGGTAATAGATTCCAGGTTAAATGTTATAATTGTCAAAAATTTGATCATGTTTCGAAATATTGCAGAAATCCGAAGGCCAACTTATCGCAAAGCTCTGGCTTTTTGTCAAATCCTGCTTCGAATAAAACAAAGTCAGATGATTGTTTATTTATGTGTTCAACTAGTTCAATGTTCAATGTGGATTCGAGTGGTAAAATTGTATTCAAAACAGATTCCAGTGACACAAATCACAACGTAAATGATGACAGTTTGATTGCAAAGTCAGTAATGTTAAAGAATCTGATTAGGATCAAGGTATTTAAAAGTAATAGTTTTGTTTATGCTACTAAAATTGGCACGATTATTGGTTGGTCGCAAACGGGCACTAAATGTACAATTCAAAATGTATTTCTCTGAAGAATTTCCAACTAATTTTCTACAAGTAATGGTTCTCCTAAAATCGCATTTAATAACTATAATTGCATAGTTTTATCCCATAAATTTGTGCATGATAAGGGACTTGTTTCTTTGGTCCTTCAGTTTGTTGGGCGGACGTAAGTTTCAAGTGAAACAATGAAAAAGATCTATAAAATTAGTAAAAAAATTTAAAACATTAAAATGTCTCAAATTTAACATAAATATCAATGAATTCACTTAGGAGCTGTTTGATATAAAATGTCGTATTGCTGAACTCGTATCTGTAGAGTTTTAATATTACTTTTTATCTATGGTATAGTATTTGAACCACAAATACTTAAAACCATTACAATAAAATTATATTAGGAAATTCTTCCATATTTTCAATAGAATTTCTGCATAACCAAAATTATTTGCTTCATTTAAAACACTGGCGCGACAGAATCCAGAATGTAAAATGAATACGTATGCGTACGAAAAACAAATAAGATTTCTGTTCCAAAACCGCTTTCAATCCTATCCACCATTTAAACCCACTATTTCTCTAAACCGTCGTTTCTCAAAAAAGAGGTCGCGGACAGTTTTCTGGGGGTCTCAGCTGTTCAAAAGAAATAAAACATCTATGTACGAAAAATTAATTAATGAATTTTATTATGATAGAATATGCGACGAGTTCAAACTGGGTAAAAATAGTATAAGTTCATGATCAGGAGGTCGCGAGTTGTCACTTCATTTCTGGGCCTTTAGGGGATCCCGACAATTAAAAGATTGAGAAACGATACTTTATACCGGAAGAATCAATATATTCGCGTGCTCCAAATATATTACGGTAAACAATGCACAATAACAAATAAGAATGGTGAACGTCAAATACCATATAACGTAATTTAACACAATGGAAAAGGGACAGAAAGGCATCTATCACGATCTGAAAAAAAAGAAAAAAGTAAACAAATCTGAATTAATAAAAAGCAATGAAACTTCTTGGAGGAATACAGCTCAATACAGTGGCAGCGAGTAATTATTGTCTCGCAGTCCTTTTAATCTGTAGAGAGAGAATTGGCATTTCATAAAATTTTCTACAACTTCCTCAAAACTTTTGTCTCCCTTATAGCATACGCGACTGAAACGGATCAACGGAAATTTCGAAATAGTACTAGGAATAAAAAATTGAACTCGAGCGCATCAATCATTAATAAAGCACGAAAAAATTCACCGAAAGTTAGAAACTTTAATAAATTGACCAATACAGCGAGGCAAAAAGATTTCTCTGCAGTTTCAAGCAAATAATATTGAAACAAAATCAGCAACAGTAAGTCATATGATGTTGAAAAAAAAAAATTCATAAGGTTTTAATCCTTCTTCCTTCATCCAAATTTGGATGACTTTAGAAAGCCAAAAATGAAATCGAAAACATCTCCAAAATTAGATACGACTACAATAGTGGAAAATTCAAAATTACATAATCATTTGAAAGCAAGCTTCTACAATATCTGTACTACTGATCAGCAATGAACAAAAAACCATTTTCGTTTTTCATATAAGCAAAGAACAATTTATTTTTTTAATTAGATTATGACATTGAGATCATTTTGCATACGAAAGCAATAAATTTTATTCTTTTTTCTTTTCCCAAAAAAATTCTTGAACTTCTTTGAACAGAATTATTTCGTGAGGAATTTCGCGCACAATATTGGTTTTTTTTTTTTTTTTTTTTTCTAACAGAATTGAACGTCATGATGATAATGCCGAACGTCTGACGGCCATTTGACGGTGATTCGGAATGGAAGACGTTTAATTGAGATTGAATTATTATTAATTTATTTTTTCAATCAAATGCAGAAGCACTAAATAAATCAAATCGAATACACCGCAAATTATTGGTTGGCAATGAGACGCCAGACGAAGTCAAGCCTACAATATTTTGGCTAAGAGTTGATGTTTTCAACCATTAGACCCGTCGAAAATAAATATTGTCTATGACCATCAAAAACGAGATATCATAATCAAAATTATTTCGATGAAATTAAGAAGTAGTTTTTCAGACTTTCGAGTAAGAGTATGAATATATGAAATGAATATGACCACTGATTTTCGTTCTCAAACATTCATTACAATAATTAATCAAGCTCGAAAATGATTTGTGACGACAAGAAATTCAGGAATAAATCTCATCCAAAAAAAAATGCAATAAATTTAAATAAAATAAAAGTTTTTTTTTTTAAAAACCTGCTACTAATAATGCTCACCTAACAAGTTTTTTCTCCACAATACGCCTTTCGAAGGGAACTTGGTACTTTATCTGTAGTTTTAGAAAATTTACCAGACACTAAGCCTAGTAATTCAGGACAACTTTCAGCACCCGTCTGGATCGCGTACGCCTTCATAAGTAAATCGTAATTAATTTCGTCATTTACGACCGAATCAAATCTGAAAATCAAAATTTTAAATTGTTATCAAGTTCTCTCAGATTTTAAAAGATATTCTGATAAATTTAACGGCCAAAATCATTTAGATAGTCAAAATCAGGAAAAATATTCAGTAAAATATAGTAGATTAGCTTGACTCAAAATTTATTTTAACTACAATTTTTGGATTAATGATTGTAATGCGACAAACTATTTAATGAGAGCGGAGGAAACCATTACATTCATAATGATAATATTCCAACGAAATTAAGAAAATTTATTAAGTGTCATTAATTAGAGTAAAAATATACACTAAATAAATGATAGTATTCACTAAAATTGAGGGTTAAATAATTCCAAACGAAAAAAAAAAAAAAAAAAAAGCACATATTAAGACATTTTGGATTATTGGTCAAAAAAAAAGTTAAGTGACGCACTGAATAAACAAGCTGTTTTGATTCAAAACTGCAACAGGTTTGGCCTTTGTACCTATAATTAAAAAATAATGAAACTAAGAAACATAGAATAATAATAAAATAACAAAATTACCCAAAGCAAGACAGTCCACTTACATGCAATTATTGAATTGGCCAACTACATAAGTAAACTTAAGTTAAAGCAACTGATTTTTGAACTCGAACTGATTTTACATGAGATGGAATTTACTTAAATGGATAAGACAAATCAATGGAAAACTAATAAACTAATGAAAAAATAATCAAATGCTTATTTCAACTTTTCCACGAAAAGAAATTATTGAATAATGCAGAATCCAGCTATGGTATTATTAAAAGTTAAGATGAAAATTTTGCCTAAAATCGTATAAAAAAAAAATAATAATAATTAGTGATTGTAATAGGTTCTTGGCAACAGTGTTTCTAAACCTAATAACATAAACATTGAGTGTTTTAACCGGAAATAAGATCGATGAAAATATATTGAATCAAACAGTCATTGTTGCCAGTTACCGCCAGAAATTTCCATATTGAACAGTTACAAACGAGAAAAGTTCAAAAAAACGTGTATGCTGGAGCCTAGAGGGCGAAATATATCAAATTTTTGATTTTTTTGCTAAAGGAAGCAACAGCCGTCGCCAGTGGGTGTTACCCCCTGACCTCCTGGTTACGATGCTACTTATGTAATATCCATTTTTTGTATTTCAAATGCAAAAACCGAAACGACGTTTTATGACTTTCTAATCGTTGAAAGCTTCAATACTGAGCGTATTCCTAGGACCCAGGGTCTATGTCGTCATACTTTTCACGTTTTATTGTTCGTTGTTCGTTAATTCCTCGTCATCGTATTTTGTTTTAAATAGATTTCAATAAATTTGAAACAGATAAAAATGATAAAATTCACATTTGTTTAACGTATTATTTTATATTTATACATCTCCCGATCACTCTTGTCTGGAAAAATAGAAGACTAAAATATTAGAATGTGCGTGAAGGCTAATGGGCTCATTTAGTCTTCCCCTGGTCGAGCAGTCATTAAGACCGCCACTGCTCATGCTCAACTCAACGTTTCATCTTCGAATATAAATGTATAGATGTACACAATTTGCATGTTTGCTTTTATTAATAAATAATTTTACTTCAATTGGATTGATACCACTACAATCGGTATTTGTTTTCTAGGGTTGTTCTAGAAAATGAACGTGGGTATTGAGTTGGATGCAGAGATTGAAACCGCGCAGTTTCATTACAGAATCTATGCATAGGCACTTGGATTTATTTTCAGTAAACCACAGTATAAGTACTTGTAAACTGATTTATATTTGGAAAAAATATGATTTTCTTGTCGCATGGCTCAATTAATGTTTTTGAAATAAATTTTCTACGAACGTAACCCCCTCGACACATTTTTCACTAAATTAGATGAGTTTACTTTTGCTAAATATTATACCTATATTAGCATGACATTGAAATGAATAAATGAATCCAGTTCGATACAATGAAAATATCAAGTCCCTATAACGGAGATTGTCAAAATTTCTTTCTACTTGATCCATTAAAATGTAACAGCATAAGCAGGTCAGCTCAACAACCGAAATTAATTAAAAAATTTTAATACCACGTACTGCATAGGATATTCACATCAACTTCTCAATTTTCCACAGAAAGGGACTATATACATTGAATCTTGATGGACCCAATAAATTTGATAAATAAAACATGCGATTTCGTTTTTCCACCCAACCCGAAAATATGCTCATGGTTCACTTCGTAAGTTCATAATTACAAAAAACATAGTTAAGTGCGATTCCACATTAAAAATTAAAAGTTTTATAAATCTTCATAGCTTCACATTTTCAGACATTTTGCATTTTTTCACTGCTACGCGAAGAACAGACAAGACCTCAAAAAAAACCATAAGAAATACCCAAGTAAATTTCTTCCAGCAGTAGAAATTACAACTGATAAGGATTTATAAAATTTTCGATTTTTGAATGGATCGCAACAGTGATATTCAGCGCCTCCTGCATCGAAATATAGAGATAATGGAACGAGCTACAGTAAAGCCAAATGTAAACCAAGTCGCAGAAACCTGTTAAAAATGAAAAAGGTAGTTCTGTCTCTCCTCCACTCATTACGGCAAATGTAATCCGACGTAAACATTGTGATTTATTACTCAGTAATTTTTTTAATGTTATAGATTATTCTTGATTCGTTTATAATTATGTTTGTCAAACTTATTAAAATCATATAAAAGGAAATTTCAAAAACCACATGAACTATTTTTTTCGCTGAATTTAATTTAATTCTGATAAATTGGCAATAAGTAAAAGAGAGATAGTAATACCTCCATATAAGTCTCTCTCTTTCTAATATCTTCCTGCCATTGTCGTGACATAGTGCTCAATTCATAATCTCTATACCTCGATGCATTACCTCCTGATATATAAAAACAAAAAAAGATAAAAATAATGACGTCATAAACTATGGGTTCTAAGAATACGATCATGTCAGTATTGAAGCTCTCAAACACGAAATGAGTACCCCTCCATCTCGTTCCCTCGTTCAAATCCAATTCAACTAACAGTAAGAGACGACAATCACTGTTTAATTTGTTCGTCGAAGGCGAGACATGTGATTCCAACTCTCAGTTCTTCACGTGATTTCTATTTCTTAAAATGATATCATTCGATCATGCGGAGTTTTCACGGGGTATTCAACAAGCATAATATCACTAAGTACTACAATGTGAGTAATACTAGAGATTATGAATAATAAAACAGTGAAAGCGAATGAGCAGTCAATAAGTCGAGCGACAAAAACACTTTCCTTCTATAAAAAAGCACAGATTAAAAATAAATAGCAGTAAAATTGTAGCATTACTTGTACGCCGGATGCTCGCGAACGAATCTTCTCATCCAAGATGCTGTAGTCATCAGCTCACCGGATGCTTTCGCCTTTATCAAATTTAAATACTGTTGAATAGTACAGTGGGTATCTGCATCAATTTCCATACTAAATAGGTAGGTATTGAGCAAAGGAATCAGCCCTGGAAATTCGCCTTCCTACGACAGTCAACGCCCACGATCTTAGACAAAATCTTGAACACAAATACGCAGATATACGCAAGCTTTTCCTTACTTTCCCATTAATTATTTCGTTAATCGTCATTTGAATGTAAACCGGTTCAGATTCGTCCGGTGTAAAGTTCATGTTTTTAAAAGCTGGATCTTTCATTAAATTTGGACAAGTTTTATTGGAAATGTTGATGTATTTGCGGAACCAAAATTTTTCAGTTTTGATGGCATCTTTTTTTTGGGCGTTCTTCAAGTTTTCATCTACCTGTGAACACGAGAAACCAAAAATTAGGGTTCAATAACGCAAAACTATAACGCTCGTCCCACAGATTGGTGATAAAATTTCAAAATAAAATAAAATTCATGAATTTGATTCCACAAAAACTCCTGTTATGATGGTAAGCTATGAAATAAGACAGAACAGTTTTCTGAAATTCAAGCGTTTAATACAAAGAACAGAACTGTAAGAGTGACTTTATTTTAATATTTATGAAGGAAAAGGAATTCCACATAAACTAAAACAGCCCAAACAAGTCATTTTTTCTTCACAAAGAACTAATTTATTCACCCGTATTATCGCATTGTATTCAAATCAGTTTCGTTGTAATTCTATAACTTTCACGTAATGGATTATTTTGGCAGTTGTTTTTTACGCCATCAGTTTAAAATCATATCTAGTCATAATTTTATTTCATTCAACTAATAGATAATAAAAATCTACAGTTCAATTTTTTTTAAATTTGATCACATTCAATTAGATAACGATATTTTGATGTCGGGGAAATTTGTTGCCATCATTTTTAGTCGAGAAGAATAACCGATAAAAATAATTTTTTTCTTCGGAAATGAAGAAATACATCGTATTTTCTTATTTCGAAAACTCATACTGAAAACTATTTTACTTTAACTTGAAATTAAGCAGAATTTTCCTGCCCCTTTTTCGTTAAGATACCGTAATTTGAGGATTTTTGTAGAATTTTTCAAATTAACTTTTCATCGAAGATCACTCATTCTTTTAATCAACTTGAATGCCATATTGACAGTTTTTATCAAAACAATATAAACTGTCACCATCATGGGAACGAGCGGAGCACAAAATAATTCATAAAAAGAAAACAAAAGATAAATGAGTGGAAAATAATTTATCACCTAAACTCCTCCGCGAAGAAGCGAACAACCGGTTGTTACTTCCCATGAAACAAAACAGAGGTGCATTTTTTTTTCGTTTCTCCAACGATTGCTCTCCCTATAGTCTCTCAATCCTACCCTATCAGGTTAAAATGTTTTCTCAACCAATTTGAAAAAAAATGTTAGGCCAAATGTGCGAGAAAAAAATACTATCAGAGAGAGAAAATACGTACTTTACTAATGGGTATTACTAGATCCAATTGGTAAGATAGTATTACTCTGGTTAACATGACAATAAAACATACAACAGCCGCATTTTCAAAGTCTGAAAACTGTAGTTCACACGGTCTAAACTCAACTCGCCACCCAATATTAGAATTAGGAGGTGGTGGTTTGAATCGCATCGTCTGCCAATTAGTAGATTGAATATTCTGTAAGGAAAAATAAAATAAAATTGTGAAACATTAAGAATACACAGTCAACGCAAAATGAGAGACAGTTTCATACTTCGAAATGGTCGGTATCAACTTCGTCGTTTTGGTTAACTTTTTCGCTGAATAGTGAAACTGTATCTCGAATAAATAAGTGCGCAATGTGCTGAGCCAGCAGCGGGTCAATTTCGTTGTCACATAATTTTTTGTACACTTTTTCGTCATATATAAGTGGTATGTCGTTGAATCTAGGGCAACAGGTACTGGCTTGTTATCGGCGTCCTTATAACGGTAGATTTTAAATGAGACAGTAATACATGCGCAAATTAGCTTGATTTTGAGAATAAAATGTTGAGAAAATGCTGCTTAAATTTTATGGCTCAAAACTTATAAGGTACTCGCATCGTAACACAAAACGATAAGAATAAAATTCTAAATCGTATGTATTTTTATAACCCTTTGAAAAAGGAATAGTGGATGATTTTTGAGCATTGCAATCTTCAAAAGTTGATTAATCGACAAGAGATAATGAGAACAGAATCGATTAACTTCAAAGTAATAGGATTTTTTTCATTGTATGAGAACTCAAATAATTTAATAAATTTTTTCTTACTGCAAAATCGACGAAACAATTCTTTATTAATACGATGAAAATTTTAATGAATCGTAATCATAAAATATTACGAAGTGAACAGAAGATAATTTTCAAAAATTATCAGTCATAAGAACAAATACTTAACTTGCTGTCGAAACAAAATAATGTTACATCACTACTCCACACAGATTTAAATTCGTTTAAATTATTAAAAGGCAAGATTTTAAAACTGCATGATCAGGAGAAAAGAGATACAAATTTAAATATAATTCTCAACTTCATACAAATTCCAACACGATACAATTTCATTGAGTAAAACACAATCATTCTCTATTTACGCTGGTAACAAAATTGAAGTATTCGACCTCACAGGCTCAACAATTTAATTCGCAGTACTGCATATACATTCAATTTTGAAATTTTGAAATTATTCCAGTAGATAACCACTTACTTGGCACTGCCACTGGATAAATACGAGTCAACAGAATCGTAACGTGATTTGGGTATAACAAATTTATTTTCATTCAATGGCTCCAAACCTCTTTCTTCTCGAGTTCGGCAATCAACTGAGCCGGAAATGACCGACCATCTGCAATCGATATCTGTCAGGTATCCCCGAAATATTGGTGAAGCTGCCGTAATGGCGAGCTAAAAAACAGTAAAAATATGAGTTACGTTCAACAACTATCACAAAGAGAGAGGAAATTCATCACGTAATTTATTCACTTTTTACTATAAAATAAATCATTTTTCAGCTTCATTTAAAAAATGATAAATTCACCTTTAAAACATATCACGCACAATGAAATATTTGGTCACAAACGTTTTAATGAAACAAGCGCACGAGTCTGATTTGATTTCACTTATATTCAAGGGTAGGTATAGGAGCATTTTTCAAGGAGAATTTTGCAGGGTAGTATAAGGAAATTGAACGTAAAAACAGGTCTGAAAAAAAATTTTTTAACAGTTTTTAGACTTAGAATCGCATTAATTTAGAGGTCAAGGTGAATCTATAAAAAAATCTTTATTCCCAATTGAATAGACCTGAAAACGAAACGAAAATATGAAAATAAGGTTAGTACGGGGAATTTCAATGTACAAAAACAAAAAAATTATAATCAAAATTCGGATTATTCATAAAACCGAAATATAGATATAAATCATATTATTGGTTTGTAGGCAAGTTGATTATTGTATAAATTTAGTCAATCGGGACTTTAAAATTAAATTTACGGGGAAAATATCAGTTTTTCGTAATCATCGATAATGTTTAAATAGGACAGTTTTTTCGCATATTGCAAGCCATTAGAAAAGTTTGTAGACATACATAAATCGTCGAATACTCACATACAGAACTGAGTGAGATTTAGCTTTAAAAAAATCGGTTTTTTGTTTATTCATAAATACTAAGAAGTTTTATTTTCCAAAAGCTAGAGAAGTTAGAAAAAGAAAGATATTTTATTCATATTTTACACTAAGAGCAGAAAAATTTTCGGAAAAGAAAATCAATTCTCACCAAATTGGTTCTGAATTTTTTTCAAACAAAAAAAATTTAATAAAACTTACACTAAAACTACTTTAAGACTCAGGTATATGACAATAATATTCTCTGATCACGATTCATTTTTAATTTTCATTGTTAAATAAAGGTCTTAAGACGTATTTGTATTTAAAAAAATTTTTTTTTTCATCATTATCTGGGATATTTTCGGCTCCTAAGTACATAATGGTTAAAACTTTAAGCCACAAAGCTATGAGATGTTTCAATGTTTCTGTCAAAAAGGATCCACTAAGATGCAATGGAGCACGACCTACCATAATCGGACACATTGGCGTAAGCTGATCGTAAAGTCGTCGAGCTTCTTCTATGCAACAACACTACAAAAGTGAAAGAAAATGATTAGATTACAAAATGACGGTATTGAATACAAAAAATTATAAAAACGTGCCTGAAAAGTGAGCTGCAGACAGCAACAACCCATTCCGAAACCCATGGCATCCAAGTAAACATGATCTGGTAACGCAGCTCTTACTGACTCTCCATCATCATCCACAATGGAAAACTCTTCTATGAACGGCGAAGGGGTATTCTTATCCTTGAAAACTAAAGTATGAATACAACTGGTTGATACGATGAAAGAAGAAAGTAGGTGTTTCAACAATTAAACACGCTACGGGGTGAAACGTCATCAATAGAAGGAAAAAATCAGTCCATGAATTTTCAATTAAATTTTTCAAAATTAACGAAACGTTTTTCATCCTTAATTTCATGTAGCGATTAGCTCAGCAAAGAAAGTTTTTCTGATAGAAAAACATGAGATAATCGACAACTATAAGGAGACAATAGAAAGTTCAAAAAATGATACTTTAAACCTAAAAAGAATGTTGATACCCAGACTTGGCTACAGTTTTTATTTATAATGAAATTAACAGAAACAAATAAAAGAGAAAAATAATATTTTCTAGGAATGAATATGTAACAGTATTACCGTATTACGACCATATTCACTAAATACAATTTCGCACCGAAACACACCGGCCAGAAAAAAGTTGATCATGTAGTAAAGAAGAAGAAAAAAAAAAGATCGTTAAAAGATAATTGTTAAAAAAATTATGACATAAATAAATTTTTATTTGAAAGAGGAAAAGTGTTATAGTATGCATGGATAATTATTACACGGTATCATAGTAACTACAGGATTGATGATGTTTAACTTTCGAAAATACTACATTCTCACATCAAAAAACACTTTCGATATTTCAATGAAATAAGTGAAAAGATCACTTGACGGAGAAATAATTTACTAATAAATAACTAAAATTACTTTTTCAACTTGATTACACGTCTTACTATCGTTCAACGAATTATGAAACCACTTGAAATGAATCATATAAATGAAAAATGAAGTGGAAACAAAATTGTAAAATTATAGTCTACGTAATTTTTTGAAGTGGCTAATATGATGAAATTCAAAATTTGCAAACAAAAACTTACTAGGCAAATTTACTGCAACCTTTTCTCCTCTCCGTTTTCGTATATTTCTGGTTAATGTAGCAAAGCGTGGATGATCAAGAAAAATAGCTTCTTGCGGGAAAAAAAGGGAATGTGAGGCTCCACCAGCGGGATTAGGTTTGTGGATGGGCCAGGTAAAATCTGGACATCCTAATCTGAAAAAAATACCTAATAATATCAGCTTTGGAATATTTTATAATTATACTAGGAAAATAATATGTTTCTTAAGATTATTAACGAGAAATGAAAGAAACAAGTGCAGATTAACTTTATGATTGATCAACTTATTACCTAGGGAATGCAGTAAGGCACATTAAAATTTCATCTTTTTCGAGAAGTTCCTCAACTTCTTCACGTCTGTACTTCATATTGGCTTCAACAATATTAAAATGAGCGGTTAAACCACCATATGGTTTTCCTGGAGTTCCTTCAATCATATATGCAGCATATTCGGGTCTCCATAATGATTTAATTTCACTAGAGAAACAAAGATGGCACTTCTTGATTTCCTTCAAATAAAAATCAGGGAATGCAAAAATGATCATATATTTACTTTGGATTTTGCAGCTCTTTTTCGTTTAAGATTTTTAATATTTCTCCGCCTCTAAGACTGAGACGAGCACGTTTATTTGTATGGTCTAATTTAATGATGACATACTCGATCTGAAAAGAAAAACTGATTACGTGAAAAGTGCAAGAACAGGCAAATAATGGATAAATTTAACAATCGTTGTTTCCTCTACATACTTCATCACCAAACTTCAGGATGTCACCGGTTTTATTTTTCAGTCTATGATACAGATTAATGAACTGAATAATACCATGTTCTCTGACATGTTCAGCCAAATTTTTAGTTCCCTCCCATGATAGAGGATTGCCCTCGCTCAATAACCCCATAACAAGTTCATAAAATGATAACCACTTGCACAGTAAAAATTAAACTAATAAATTAATAACGAACAAAAATTGTTAAACTGGTCTCGGGTTTTAATATTAAGGAATAGTGAATAACGAGAAAAATTTT
>WOFM01000608.1:24567-84567 GCA_011428145.1 Ericerus pela
TAACTTTTGACCTAAACTTACGCAATTAAAAACAATTACCTCTTTCAAAATCAAAACAAAATTATAATTTTTGGAAGTACCTTCTGACCAATCCACACCAGAATTGGTAGCATGTTGCAAAAAATTATAGATAATATTTTTTGAAAATTTCTTAGTTCTTAGTACAAACTCAAGCATTTTATAGTCAAAATAATATAAAAAATTACTGCCCCATAACTACCATCTGGCCAGTCCGTGCCAAAATTTGTTACATGTTAGAATAGATTATAATGAATATTTATTCTGAATTACATTCCTGTTGGTACAAAATAAGACATATTTTTATAATCTAAGTAAAAACAAATATGGTGTTACCAGAAGTGCCATCCTGCTAATATACACCAAAATCAATAGGTCAGGTCCTTGGCTTAGTACTAATGTTCGTTCCAAAATTCGTGATTATTGGACAAAAATTGCGACCTGTAATGTGGTAACAAGAAATTGGCTTATATCAGTATCATCAATATTAAGGAGACTGGAATCAAAAACAGGTGTACTTGTCCACAATTTTATGATTGTTTATCCTCAGCGTTGGAACAGAGCTCGACAGGATTGCAATTCACGAAGAATTAATGTCGCTTAATGGCCAACAAGTACACCTGTTTTTTCAGTCTCCTTAATCAATATAATAAACGTACAATCCCTTTTTTCAGTCCGAACTATGTGAAAATTATTAAAAAATTCCTGCGCATGTGCCAACTATTTCATTGTTCTGATAAAATAAAGAATTAAACAGTGTTACTATGGCACTACTAGTCAAAACAATGCTTTGGGACTTGTATATATATATATATATACATATATATTTATGAAATAAATATTTATATATTTATTAATTTGAGTTTTTGGTGCCACAATTTTCCTCGAGTTATGAAATGGAAAACATACCTACTCCCACCCTCAGGTTGTTTCATGACACCAACATTAGCAACTGCCCTGTGGCTTATAGTTTTAGTTCTGTTACATTTCTTGAAGTGGGAAAACTTTAAATATTTAAAAACTTAAACAGAACGATTTTTTCATCAAGAAAGGGCGCAGAGGATATGGTACAAAACATACTCTCATCTTGAGAAAATAACTTTTCATCCGAATTTAGTCACCAACTTGGGTCAGGAAGTTGATCATTTTTTGAGAAAAAATTTTTTTTCAGTTCTACTTTGGTAAATCAAACACTCTTATAGTTACGTCCTTTTCATATGGTGACTAACGTCGTACTGCACCTAATTAAACGGCCATTTTCAAAAAGTTGCAATAGTCCCGCATCCTTTTTGGTATGTCAAACAGACCTAATAATGAATGTTGAAAACCACCGTGATAGGGCTCTGATATTCATTCAATAATTGATTCCAACGCCACTATTTTTCATTTTCTTGCATTTCTTCCGACACTTTAATTTCAAAGGTAAATTTCTTAAATTTTGATTCAAAAACCATCAAAACTTTCTAAACTTCGTAACCAATACCCTCTAATTGTAATTCCTTAACACCGACCAAATAATTGAGTTGCATAATACAATTTTACTATATGGTATATTGTTTTGTTCATACTTAGCAATTTTTTCTGATTTAAAATTAAATTATTGAAATTATTTACAATTATTTTGAAATGTGTGTTTAAAAAGGTATTGAAAAATAGGTGTTAAAACCACAAAAAATGACAATCAAGGGGTTGAATAATCAGTCGAAAGCAAAATTTTTGAGGATGCTGCATCTGGAACTTTACTGATGGTACTTCTACATTAAATGCTAATATGAGTAGATACATCTAGAATCTAAAACTGACCTTCTTTTTCGACATATTGTACTAAAATATCACAGACGTATTTTTTTTTGCTCAAGAGGAGCCATGACCTTGGGGCCCCACCTTGGATCCGCCATTGGCTATAATTAATCTGAAATTTTCAAGATAGTTTTTCTTCGCATTCGAATGTGGTTCGTTGACAAACTGTGCTCAAAATTAACCGTAATTTTCATCTCCAAACCTCTTTAACTACCTATGTAGAAAATTCGAATGAATGCTCAGGACATGCACACGCTGATTATTCGTCTTCAGTGGCGAATTAATTTGGTCTTCTGACTTTTGATAGTCTTCTTTTCAACGATATATGAAGTTGCGTTTGAAACCATGTGCTCGTGTTTACCTCCCTCCTAATTATTGATAAATCGTGTAATTATGTTCGTTACATTACCTGAGGAAATAGTATATCGTGAAATTGGCTGGCCAGAGGAACGATATTCGATAAAATCATTTTGATTGTTCCTTTGTTGGTACCTATCTGTCTTGAATTACGTATGTAGGTTTGGGAGATCGCGTGATTCTTTGTTGACTAAACTCGAGCATTCGGTGGTCTGTAGCACGTATTTGTGTCTCGTCAAATTTCCAACTAAATCTAATCGAAGCAGGTTGTAGATTCTCGGGCGCTTTGTATGTATTTTCTAATCATTTTCGTCGTAAATTCAAGGCGGATGAACTATGGACGATATTCCTTCATTATTTACTGGTATACCTACTTTTACATACGTTCTGTTTAACATGGCAGAAGAATTACGCAAACAGGTGGTTTTCTTTCCATAATTGAAATTGCCATTGAGCTGTTTAGTAACCAGTTCCGACGAAAATATTCTCGTGCAAAGTAATTCCGATTTGAGAGTTCGAATTGCTAGTTCTTCAAAACTGTAGAAACAAATTTTTTTTTTTGAGAGGACTTTTGATTCTATCCGAGTAAATTCAAAATAAGTCTTATAGATTCGTATAATTTGTGTTGCGGAGAATATTCTATGTTTAGAATATTTCAACAAATGAGATAATTCTTTACGTTTTATCTCTTTATTTAATTCAATTCAAAATACTACATTACTTTAATAATCACTATACATTTTTACTTAATATTATTTGAAACCTGGTACGTTCATAACAACTAGTATGAACCCTAACTTCATTGTTCAGCTGATGACACAGGAATGAATTTGTCTTCAAAAGAAGAGAATAGTGCCTGTAATTTCTTGTCATGTCTCCAAAATGGCCAACCTAAAATAGATGGCGTGACATTGGAACATCCGCCAAATATGATGACTCTTCATTATCAGCATATTTGGTGGTGTTTGCCCGTGAGAAGTAGGTATCATATAGACAGCTATTATTATAAGAATTAGGAATTATAGTTATCTATAATTTTTCGACATGTTTTTGTAGATGAACTGAATCGTCTGAAAAAAAGGTGAGGGAAAAGTTTTTTTTTTTTATTATTTTCTTGTTTTCAGCAATTTGAGCCTCTTTTTTTTTCACTTTTCTAGCCATTTTTCAACATCTGGTCTAACCATACCATGGTGATTTTTACATGCCTTAATTTTCCATGATACTTTATGAATACGGAAGCTGCATTATAATAGTTCAGTGTGGTGAAATTAGGCTGAGCTGTTAAAAAAATGCTGAAAATATAAACAAAAGCACATTGGTCAAATTTCTGGAAAACTGTTAAATGACTTAATTTTTAATCCATGTAAACTAAACTTGCAGTATTAATTGAAAAAAAAAAAAATTAGTGTTATCTTAGAAAACTTGTCCTGAATTTACTAAAATACTATCACTTAAGAAAAAAAAAGGCCTGTGCAGAGGCCAAAAATATATTTTTTTACCATAGTTATTTGAAAGGGTAATTCGAGTTACTTAATTCTCAAGGCTGGCAGTCCTGTCAAGTGGAGGTGACTTAAATATAGAGCCAATGTATAAGGACGAAATGTAGGTATGCAATTTGAAGAGTCTAGATTGACAAATAATATTTGGAGTTGACCACTGAATAATCCACCGCCTGTTGAAGTTATCGATCTCCATTTCAAAATCAGTCTAGCATTAAAAACTGCTGAAGTGAAGTGAATGCGTACACCTTTGCATCATCGATGGTATGTCAGACCAATAACTGCTCCTTCCACCTCTGCTCTCTCTATGTACTCTATCCTTGGACCATATGTATAGTACTGGACTAGTAAAGAAATGTGATTTCTGGTTGAACATGTCAGTGCTAAATAGGCAACCTTAGCAGCACCTTTTGACGTACTTTGCTTTGCGTTTATGTATGATATTTTTGTGAATTTAAGGGATGTCTTTATCAGATGTATTCTAAATTGGTGAACTCAAGCAAAATGTCGAAAATACACAGAAGGTACACTAAAGTTGTCTTCTCTTTCACCGGCATGTCATGACATTAAAAAGTACATTGGTCTTGTAGAGCTTTACTGGTCCAGTACTATGTAGTCAAAGACTGTAGCCAATAGTTGTAGTCCATTGTAAAGTTCATAGAACTGATGAGTGGTTAGGTAATAGTTTGTAACCAAATTAAGAGATTGAACTGAAAGGATTTGCCCATCATCTTGCCTGGCATCATTCATTTTTCACTGAACGGCTTAGGCGTATTGAAATTCTTTTTTGGGGAAAGAAGATGGGTGGTTAGTATTTTAACAGAAAATTTTGCAGGTTTGAAAAAAGTCATCCATTACGATGCCTTGTCTTACCCTTTTTCTACATAAAAATTGATTTTACTTATTAGCTGTCAGAAAAACAAAATATAATAATTATATTTATTTTCGTTGGAAAAAAAAACGACTAGACAATAGTTCTCCCCGAAGTTTTATCCTCGGTTTGCTTGTGCTATACATTGAGAAGTAAATGTATGTTCTCGTAGTCAATAAAATATACTTTCATGTCTTTTTTGTTGTATTTGACTTATTTTTACCTGCAGCAATTAATATTTATAATTGAACTGAGTTGTATTGAAATGAATTATTATTTTTGAAAATGCTGATATAAGTACCCTTTTAATTTATCGATGATTTTATGACATTTCCAGTTCTTCTCTTATACTCCAACGAATCATCGATGTATTGCTCAGCAACAGTAGATAATTTCCATCCACCATGTCTTTTAATTGTTTCCATATTCGCACCAGTATTAGCTAATATAGTAGTTGATGTTCTACGAAAAGCATGTCCTGAAGATATAAAAACATAATATTGTTATTATTAGAATTTCCCTTTAAGTACAGTTTATTCCTTATTCAAAGACATTTACCGGTGTATCTTTCGGATTCTTGTTATCCCAAATAGTTAGCAAAAATTCGAGGCATTTTGCTAAATTTGTTTTTTCCTATCACCTGACTGTAGCATTTATAATTTTGATAGTTGATAAAGAAACGATGATATCAGTATTTTTTAACGTAAATTTTTCTATTGAAAACTACGATTTGTGTGTGCTCATGATACTGGCTTCCAGTAAACACCGCTCGCATAATAATGGATCCTCAGAATGGGCTTGGTTGTTAATTGAAAATTATGAGACGAAAATGTGACGTCATTGGTTCAGCTGCAGCGCGTATCCTTAGTAAAATACAAAACTATGCTAATTATTTTCCAATTCGTTAAAACGCGGCAAAAGTTCGTCCGTCTGCTTCGGTTGTTTGAATCCCCTTCCCACCTCCCATCACCTTTACCGGCAAATCAACTTTATAAAAAGAAAACTGAAAAAAAACTGTTCGATTGATGAAAGAGAAATGACTGCTAAAAATAACGTTTTTTTATTTGACTTTTGCGTTTTTACAAAATTATGTCGTGTATTTGTGCATACAATCCGGTATTGAAATGAAAAAAAGAATTTTTCGATTACAAATTTTTCTTTTCCCCTGAATTTTTGAAATTAAACCAGGTGGCGTTATGCCAGCAACGTGGTTTCATTTTTTTCTTATTCTTCGTTAATAATTTCATTTCTCTCGTACACCCTTCTGTTCTTTGGTCGCTGGTTTAGTCGTCATTTTTTCTCGGCGAAGAATATTAATTTATGATTCGAGTACGTTAGTCTGTGTGTATAAATAATTTGTTAATGCACGTATGTTGTGCTGTAGGAAATGCGTCCATTACCTTACTAATGAGTGTCTGTGTTCCAAGTTTACGATAGATTTTTGTGAAATTAGGTGGCTACCTACGGCGTGCACAGTAGTGACTGAAGAAATGGGAGGGGAGGGGAATTAAAATGAGTTTAAAATTTTATTGAAATCGGAGTCATGATGCAGTTCACGGGTGTGGTCCAAAATTGAAGAAAGAGTGGCATAAAAAGTATCATAACGCAGATTTTCGATTTATCCCCATGTACACATTAAAAGATACTAATCATAGCTTTTATGATGAATTATGGTATTGGTATTGGTCTTGCTTACTTGAATTTTACTATTACTGATTGCGTAATTAAACTTATCTTTCATATCCTCTTCAAAATATGAAGGTAAAAATAAAGTCTTGGTTTTGGTCTTGAGATTTGCTAAGCTAAAGATTCATATCCTCTCCAAAATATGAAGGAAAAAATTAACCAATAAATATTGCAAATTATTTGGGAGGCGAAATTACGAACATTTTATTGTTTGTTTGAATTTTTTTCTCAAATTTTCTTTTAGTCAAGGGTCTAACGAAAAGTGCAAGACCGATAGCGGAAGACTAAGATAAATTTTGCTCATTAATTTTAATAATGAGTCACCTATATACATATGATTATGAATCATTAGTTTTTACTGTTCTTTATGTACAATTTTCTTAATAATTCTGAAGAGGTAATTTGATAAGAAAAACTTAACTAAAATTTTTCTTTTAGAGTACCTTAGTTTTCTTCGGCTCTTGACTTCCCCTAGTTGCGTTATTGGTGACCATATTTAATTTTTATTATAAAATTTTGGTAGGTAATGCTTCTAGCCGTAGCATTGTGTGCAGTTGTATATCTTTGTTATTCTATTTTTTTTAATTTTTGGAAAAAATGATAGGAATGTTTTTCGTTATTTAACTCGAAGCTGTTCGTTACCGTATAATAAGTTACTAATCCGTTTCGTAGAAACACTTAAGAATCGAAATACTTTCTCACTTTTTTCAAAGTTGTGGAATTCAATTCTTTAAGCCTCTTTGTGCTGCCCCTTGAAATTATTTGTTTGGACCTAAATTTTAAAAAGCGCTTATTAGTAGCCCTTAAAACCATTTTAAAGAGAGTAGTGGAAAAAATCACAAAAAAAGTCCTCTAGTAATAAATTTTGATCACTCTACTCAGGAAAAGTAATTTTAGTGATTTTTTTTTTTAAATGTATCAATTTGAAACGGTTTCTACTTCATACGAATCTTCACCGTTTAGGTATCTGTGTGGCGTAGTATTGAGGTGCTCGGCTTTGCTATCAAAAAATTATGAATTCAAAGATGACCTGTCATCATATTCCTGACCCGTAATAATGATGTGTAGTGTTCGGTTCTATTGGTGCTGGAGTACATGATTGAAAAATTCATACATACTCGTAGATCATTGGCCATCGGATTCCGATCATCACCTTCCCCATTTTCGACGTCAAATATATCTTCTAAACTCAACGCTGAATATAGTCACGCACCGAACTCAAGTTCAAAGGAAAAAAAAGAAATAAGTTAGGTGAAAATGAATTCTAAAAAATACGCTTTTATAAGACGAGTATAAATCCTCTCACTAAAGTTTTATATCCAAAATTACTTATATTAGAAAAGAAAAAACCCCCCCGACATTATAGAGATTCGAACACGTTAACCCTCAACATGATAACCCTCGACTAAAAAGACACGTTTCTACCACGACGCCACAAAATCGGTTGGAATATCAATTATCAAAATGTAACTTGAGTTTAAAGAAAAGCACCTTGATAAGAGGTAACTGATAACAACAATCAGCGCCCCTCGATGTTAGTACAAGAACTACGTCATATTTCGTCCCATTAGTGACTGCAATAAAAGCGTATAACGTATAAAAAATTATATTATTGTAATAATAATAATAATAATAATAATAATAATAATGATAATAATAATAATGATAATAATAATAATAATAATAATAATAATAATGATAATAATAATAATAATAATAATAATAAATAATTAATAATTAATAATTAATATATAATAAATAAATAATAAATAAATAATAATAATTGTGGGGACCATGTTCCTTTTTCCTTTGGGGCTTGGACCCAGTTGACAGATTGTAGACTTGGTCCATCACCAAGTCCACACACTTAAGTCTACGGATGTTAAAACATAAACGCATGTTCGTAGCACATGGGCTAACGGACGAGCTACAAAATTTGTTCTTCATTTAGCCTAAATACTACAAACATGGCCTACCATGAACATGCGTATGTGAATACACGTACGCTGTTTAAATGCTAGGCTAAGTAACAAACACGCGCCTATCTTTTTTGATACTTGCAGATAACGTGTGTGTGTGTGTGTGTGTGTGTGTGTGTGTGCGTGCGTGCGTGCGTGCGTGCGTGCGTGCGTGCGTGCGTGCGTGCGTGCGTGCGTGCGTGCGTGCGTGTGTGTGTGTGTGTGTGTGTGTGTGTGTGTGTGTGTGTGTGTGTGTAGCCTAACCTATACACCAGGGATGCCTATAGTTAGTCGCCAGTTGCCAATGTTATAGAAGGTTGGCTGCCTTATCAAAATGGTAATAAAAGGAACATGCAAATCCATATTAAATGCCTGTGGGTATCGAGGTTTACCCACAACAATAATAATAATAATAATAATAATAATGAAAGAAGAATGCTTGTCAATGTATTTGGCAAAAAAATCAGTCTTTGTTATTAATCATTTTTGCTCCTCGCCAAATCTGACTCTAGCTGACTTTTCTCTTCTCCAAGATGAAGACAGTGATGAAAGAATCAGTGTGGAGATAATCGAAAGAATTGTGACACTTTTATCAATTCAGTTTTAAAGGAGGATTACAATGAAACCTTCCAGCAGTTATATGAACATTATAGATTGGGAAGGGATATATGAATGTTACTAAATAAAATAGTGTGTTAAAGTAGTCCTTTTTCGTAAAGAATGCCTCATTTCGCTGGCTGAGATTTGGTGCCCAGATGATATCCCTAACGCCTTATTTCAAATGTGACTAAATTTTGGTTTTATTCGTAAACTGTGAAAAATTAACATAAGCCTCAAGAGATTTGACAGTGAGCAAAAAATTCAAAGTTTATTATTAATTTCTTTTAAACTGCTAATAGACATGAATTTTCGAAGTGGGGCAATTAAAAAAATGTCAACAGTTGGTTTGAGATTGAGGTTCGTATTTATGGTGAGGGAGCTGTCTCTTCAGAAATTGGAATTAATCTTTACTTAAACCTAAGTATGATTTGCCGAAGGTAGAATCAGTAGTTTGAGTAAAGTTTTTGAGTAAAAGTAACATTTTCTACTCATTCAAAAATAAAAACCAGTAACGATTCTTTTCATTTTTGAAAAGACCAACTGCTAATCAAGAAAATTGTTTTCATTCATTCCGAGTAAATTGAACGTTTAACTTCGTTGATGGACGAAGCCTCTTTACTTCCCTCTTCATGATTGTGGCGCTAGATCTTTCAGTACCTAGCTGAGTAGTCACATATTTGGTATGATAAATGTTTTAATTATGGATAAAACCCGACTGACCAGATATTTTTCAAACCAAGAGTACAGAGGTATAATAGCTGATTACCTTCAAAATAATTTTTCCTCTCTCTGCTCAGATGTAAATTAAATTTCTTTCCATTTTTTATAAGACTTTTTTATTTATTTTTTCGTCACTTTTGGTTTAGGTACAGTACACTGAATGGTGATAAATAATAAAATTCTTTAACGTAATATATGGATAAGAATAAGATTCTTTTTGAGATACTTATTTTTGTTTTGGATGACTGTAGTGCTTTGGTTATGGTAGAATAGTGAGTGAGGAAGAAAAGTACAGCAAGTTATACTCTAAGTATTAGTAAAAGTTATCTTTTTTCAATACATCGAAAGAGTATTATCCTCTAAAAAGAGTATGGTCTGGTCAGCTTGGATAAAACCGATGTTCGATTTTATTCATATTCGCTGCTTAGTTGCTAGTTACAGGAGTGGGCAAGATCACAAAAAAATGACTCGGATCGCGGATCCTTTTCAATTTTTAAAGAAGTGATTCGAGTCTGGATCACGAATTATTCTCTAAAGAATGATCCGAATCGGGTTTACGGATCATCTGTGAAATAAATGGATCCGTTCAGATCATTTGCACGAATCCTGTGAATGATTTAAAAACAAAGGTTGTTTCATTAATTTCGAAAAAATAAATGAATAATTCTCAAGTACATTCTGTATTTTCCATCTTTTTTTGTATTTTTTGGAAAATCTGAAAAAATGGATTCTGAGAAATAGAACCGAACAGATACTTTGGACCATTTCTCAGAGAGTGATTCGAATCACGAATCATAAATCATCTTGAAAATAAAGACTGGAGTCCGAATCACTCACCATGAAAAGGATCTATTATCCGAAAAGTTCGGATCCTGCCCACTTCTGCTAATTATAATAGTGTGGCAACTCTGTTAGTATGCTGAGTGCACTACGCTATGTACTCGCTGATAGACTTTATGGCTATTGTTATATATATACTGGAAAACTCTATATTTGCTACCGCCTAATAGTGCGTCATTTTAGTCTTATGTTTATATGCTAATGTAATTCACACAAATAGTTATTCATAGATTTTCAAATTCTAATGAAACTGGAATTTTTTTCAGTTTTTAAAATTTCACCATGAGTGGAGATCACCTGCCTGATGTCGAGAAACTGGAAGTCAGTGAAGAAGTGAGTACCACCTACAGACCACCGCCAGAAAAATCGCTTGATGAACTCATTAACGCTGACCAGGAAGACGAAAGTTTGAAGAAATACAAAGAAAAGTTATTGGGCGAAGCAACAGCTGGAAAAATTATTATAGGTTTGGAGTGAATATCTTTTTTTGTTTCCTTTTTTAGTTTATTTTCCTGGAAAATACTGTTGCATTCAGTGCAGTGGCGAGATCTGGGGGCGTTATTTGTGGAAAAGTTTCGATCATGAGTCGTAGATAACGAATATATAGGTCATTCAAATTCTTCTGTACCCAGTATATATTTCCACTTTTTGCTCATTTTGGCACTTTTTGAGAGTCTGTGGAGCCTTCGCTGTTTTACCTATGCCAATGAAATTTGGGATAGTGTTAGAAGCTTTCATGGGATACACATTCGTGTTAAAATTTTTGAAATTCATCTGCTAGTTTCAGAGGTAGAGGTTCTCAAAGTGTTGAAAACCCATCATTTTGTCATCACGATAATTCCTGTAAATTTAACGATTTTGGCTTAAATTTTTATGGCAGTTTGAGACTGTTAGGTACTGATTTGGTATTGAATTTGAGCGAGATCGGTCCATTAGTTTTCGAATGGCAGCCATTACAAAATCGGACACTTTTAGAAAATACACACCGCGTTTGATGCGCGGGAGTGATTTTTTTTCAACTTCCAAGGTCAGTCTTCTTCAAGTTCAGGATAGGAATTCTAACTCCCGCATTAGTTCTGCGTGTGTCTCAAAATTTTTGCGTAAGTTCCCATTAATGTAAATATTCTGCAGTATCGGTGGGTAGAAGAGTTGTGAATCGATATAAGGCTGAATGTCATAAACTTTATTAAAATACTAGATTAGCGAAGAAAAAGAAATGTAAATATCGCCAGATATGTAATATCGTTTCAGGAGGTGTTAATTTATTTACTGAATTTTTTATTCTTTGTTTACTTCTCTAATATTAGCAGTTTAGAATGCCCTTCGGTCGAGGTAATGAAAATTGTTCAAGAAATGAGTAGTTCTGGAGTATACATTTAGTTTTGTCAACGAGAATCGCGTTATAGATGGGCAGATTTAATTAATTTATACGCGTTATTTTATATCTTCTAGTTCTTGGAGGAAAAAAACTCGATAAAATAATTTGTAAAGATTAGTGCAAAATTCATGGAAATACGTACCCTTTTGAACGAAAATATTGTCGTAGTTTCGATTAATCGTGTCACCTTATTTCTGTATGATTTGCACTTACCGAGTGGTGAATCAGACCACCAAATGTACCTGTGTCAAGAATAAATTTTTACTTATATAAGTTTGGTATCGACCACCCGTATTTATCTGCGAGACAAATATAAGTGAATCAGATCGAAGAGAATGAGTATTACAGTTATTTATTATCTATGTACCTTTGATCTGAATTAAAAAATGAATAAATAAAAGTATATTTTCCTGGAGGTAGTCTTGCTTGCTGTTTGCAGAGTTAGGTAGAATTTCACTAATTTTTCATGATTATTTAGTTAGTCGCCAGTTTAGTTATCATTGAATTTTGATTTTGTCGTTGATAACAGTTTGGAAAAATTTAGTTATGTTTGATGAGATGACTGATGATTGGGAGTGGATGAAAATTATTCATGATTATCAATAGTGACTAATTTAGTCATTGGTCGTCACGAATGATTATCAGTTCAGGCCCGTAGGCAGACAGTTTTATCAGCAGGGGCTATTGAAATTGTTGGGGGGCGCACTTTCACTCATGGCAGTGGCGTAGGTACCCCCCATTGACAAATAGGTGCTAAAAAAAACAAAAAAATTTTTCACTCCTTTTATTTTTTTCGAAGATGAAAAAAAAAAGCCATATGGCGCCTTTACCTTTATGCATGCAAATATGCCCAAAAAATGCCAGGACGGGCTGGAACTTGTCTAGACCGGGCTGCACCTGGTTTAGCCCGTACGTGGCTACGGGCTTGTATATGTTCTCAGTTTCATTATCAAAGGTCAGAAAGCGGATGCTCCACAGACTCCCAAAAATTCTCAAAACTAGCCAAAAAGTGAGTGTGTATGTGTAAAAGAATTTGAGTGACTATATATTTGTGATCTGCGACTCAGGATCGACGCTTTTCCACGGGTTTTGCCATTGCACTGAATGCAATAGTTTTTTTTTTTTTTTTTTTTTTTTTTCTTTGGAAAATATGTGCATTTTTATGTACTAAAAACTTGAAATTGGCATAATGTCAAAATAAATGTAATTTTATTTACCTGATTGAGCTGAACTCAATTTTTGCTTCTATTATTACGAGGAATTCAAAAAACAATTATTATTAGGAGAAACAATAATGTCATTTGATCTAACGGAATAGCATTGATATTATTGGTATCATCATTCATCACATTACTCATCGAGTCATTCATTATTAAATCATCATGTCATCATCGGGGCTGTAGAGAGGAAATTCGGCCCCGGGGTCGAAGAAATTTATGGTCCCTCCAAAACATCGAAAATTTCATTTTTATTAAATGCCGTATCCAAGATATATTTGTGGGAGGGGCTTTATTATTTTCAAAAAAAATAGGTTTACCCTGAAAATCCATTTATTTTTCTCAAAAAACCGGGGCTTAGGGAGAACCCCGCTAGGCCTGGTCATCCTCTTCGTCATTTCCAGCGAATTAGTTAGAGGATTCAAATTTTGATTCGAAAATACACAACAAACGTTTAGAGCAAATAAACATCTGCTTTTGTTGGAGTTATTAGAGACAAATATTCCTGAATTAAATTTTGAACTGCGCTTATCGCTGTTTGAAGTGATAAAATTTATTTTCAGTTCAACATACTTTTTTTTTTTAGCTAAAAAATTTTTTGAACAAAAAATGTTAAAAACGTGAATTTTTTCTGAAATCATGTTTTATACCGAAAATATGTAAAGTAATACGCAAAATATGTAAAAACAAGTTGGGCTCAATTAAATCAGAATGACGTGAACTGGAAATGTAGCTTATTTAGATTCCGTAACAACAATTGCTGAAAAATGTTTTATGATAATATTGAAATCCTCTCCCTACTTATATTAATAATTGTTTTGTTGGTAAGTTTTCGCTTTAACAAAATTTGTCAGTTTGTTTTAATGTTTCTTTGAATTGTAGCATTCAGTGCAATGATGATATCGTTGGAAAGGAGGGGGACTTGTGGAAAAGAACCGATCCCGAGTTGTAGATTGTGAAAACATAAATCACTCATATTCTGTTTTACGCGATATGCGTATATTTCCACTTTTTACTTATTTTGGTAATTTCTTGAAATCTACATGATGCCTTCGATTTTTGATCCATGATAATGAAACTTGTAACATCGTTATAGTAGCTTTCATGGGCTACACATTCGTGTTGAAATTTTTGAAATTCATGAGTTGGTTTCGTAGGGAAACGTCCTCAAAATTTTGCAAATCCACGATGTTGTCATACCGACAACTCCCGTAAATGAATGATTTTTGCTGACATTTTCATAATACTCGGAGACTAATAAGGACTGGTTTGGTATCGAATTTGAGCGAATTCAGTCAACTGGTTTCCGAATGGCAGCCATTACAAAAATTTGATACTTTTGGAGTATACACACTTCTGCCGCGGTTGATGCGCAGAAGGGATATTCTATCTTATTTTGTTTTATTTCGTTATTATTATTTTTTCTGTTATGTTCGAAGGATAATACCGACTTCAGTTGTATAGAATATTGTACACAATCAAAATTTGGAATTTTTGCTCTTTCTGGGTTCTTTTGTTATTGACTTTTTATGACCTTGAGAAATACGTATTCTTATTTTCGATTTATGCGTTGAAACGAGTGGTTAAATTTGAATGAAAAAGTTTTTCATTATTCATAAATGAAGTAAAGCGGAAGAGAAAAAAGGGTAAAAAGTGTAAAAAAAAAAAGAAAAAATTTTATGTCCTATTTTCTCATTGTTGAACTTGTAATCGTGCACGTAGCGTCGCGATGTAAATAATTTTTTCAAACTTTCATCCATCACCCCACCTGTTCGTCAACTTTTCTCGTTGAAGATCGAATTTCGTTTCTTCATGTTTCCCCTTTCTCCTTCAACCGTTTTTTCATTCTTCAAAATTAAAGTCGGTCGAGAGTCGTTTTTCGAACAAAATAATTAGGCTGCTTCGCTGCTCTTGACGCTGGGAAAAACATCAATTGCGTTCACGTTTGGATTGCTGCATTCACAATTTAAGAGGGGAAAAAGTGCAGGAGTAGGTTGATGAAATATCGTAAAATATTTTACGTATTATATAATTATGAAGTTGCTATTTACACGGGTCGTCCATTTTTGAAAAACAACAGAAACATCAATCAAGTCGATCATAGCTAACACTCCTAATAGAGGGTGAGTAGTGGCGCAGCGAAAATTTTCTTCTAGAATGGGTTTTTAATTATATTTTCTTGATTTATTTTCTTGTTTTTTTAATTTTTTTCACGCCTTTCATTTTTTGTGTTCGACTTTTTTTTTTTTGGGGGGGGGGGTTTCATATTTTTTGCGTTTCTTAGGAGAGGGTTAACTCTATACCCTCCATTTTCTCGCTGTGTTGCGGGGGTTGAGAATAAATTATGCATTTACAGACAACATGAACGGTTAGGGTCGATGAGAATTGAGAAATTCCTTCCCTCATCAGTAACTGTGTATTGAAAATTGTGTACGTATGGGGCTGATTTAAATAGAAGAAATTCGTATTCTCCTTTATTCCAAGCTTGCCTCTTTTCTGTGTATTTTGAATTCGGGTTGGCACTCAACCGAAAAGACTGATGAAAAAAATGTGTGTAATAAAATTTAATTCTAATTTTGATATATTCATTCGCGTTTTCTGCAACAATCAAAACATTTTGTTTTGAAAAAAAAAAAAAAATCCACGTTTACTTTATGATTTCTTAGCCTTTAGTGAGCTACAAAGCTAGAGTTTGTGCTGTTGAAAAGAGGGTAAAATTTTCTCAAATTTTCTAACAAAAAGTGTTATTTTTTATCGCCATTAGTTTTTCAGTAAAAAACCATAAAAAAATCGCAAACCAATTGAAAATTTGCCGTTTTTGGATTTGTAGATTATTTCAGAAACTAATGATTGTAGAATAAAATTTTCTGTGTTAACCCTCCCTATTTTTTAACGAAGTTATTGCTTGTTGGTGGCGAATAAAAATACACGAACAAAACACTTTACTTTTTCCACTATTTTATAAATTTTTTATAGTTTATTGTTTTGAAACTAATGACGATAAAAAAATTAATTTATTTGTGGATTTGAGAAAATTTTCTCCTTTTTGAGATCGAATCAATTTCAATTTTCTATATCAGTAATAGCCGCTGAAGAATTTAACGTGAAAGGGAGAAACTGTTTTTAAAAATTATAATTTTGTGAATGTTGCGAAACTTGCGGATAAATGTACCAAAACTGGGATTCCAATAGGTAAGAAGCCGTGCGGCTCGAGATAAGGGCGTGAGTTGAATTCCCTAAAGATAAAATGTTTTTAGAGTCATATTCTCTCTTTATTTTTGCTCTTCGTGTAAAACAGTGAAAAAAAAAAAAGCTGAATTAAAGAGTATGTAACATTTATGGTGTGAAGATTACAACTTATTGTAATTTTTTACTTCTGTGCAGCACATTGAAAATTTTGAGACACCACTGGGAATGATCAAAAACTGGTAGTTTACCTTATGTCCTTAATCATTTTCACTATCCCTAAGTTCCTTATTAAAATAGGTAAAGTAACCGTATATGTCCACATTTCTCCTCATTACCTCCAATATGTCGTGAATTTAAGCATACTTTTCTTAGTTGAATGGTAACTTTTGTACCTATTTGCTGCATAACTTGGATCGAAGTCGCAGGTTTAAAAGCTGGTTTTCTCATGAAGCACATTGGAACCCGCGTAATGAATTTCTCGCTTTTGGTTCTCCTTTCTTAATTAAGCACAAATTTTTAATTTGCTCCTCATTCAGTGATTTTCATTCCAACTGAATAGTGTTATACCACTTGCAACTTTGTTTAGTTGGTTGACAATTGTGTAAACCTCGAAATAAGATGAACCTTCCTACTAATTCATTGTGTGATTTTTTTTTCTTCTGCAGATGAAAATGATCCACGTAAAGTCATAGTCAAAAGACTGGCGTTAATGGTACCAGATCGACCGGAACTGACTCTAGATCTGAGTGGCGATGTATCCGAATTAAAAAAACAGGTAACTGAACAAAAAAGGAGGCGAATTGAGTTACTGGTATTGAAAACATTACCTTGAAACCATTCTTCATTCTTTTTTCATCATGGAGTAGTTTATTTTGATGCAGATGTTAACAAGTATTCACTTGGTTGGCCAAATTGATTACTATATTCGTATATTGTACGCAGGTACTTCAAAATTCAGTACGAAAAAATATTTTAAACAGTGTCAACATGATAATGTCATTCAATTTTTTTTGGGAGTTGCTACTGGCACCACATCTCGACCCGTCATTCACAAAACGAATCATCTAAATGGGGAGTTTGGTTATCATTCTTATCAATCTCGATTTTGATACTCGTCGTGACTTCTAGATACGGGCAAAGTATGACTATTCTATTATTTAAGATTTGGGAATTACGATGTCAGCACACATCCGTCAACTTTCAAAAAAGGTTTACAATGCTTCTTTTCTCCTCAATGTTAATTCTGTTGAAGATGAAGATAAAATTTTAAAAAAGCTCAGTAGTACGTACGTCCTTATAGTCAGTTTTATTAAATCTAACAAAAATCTTCTAATTTTACCTCCTCGTTCATGTAAAGTATCTGCATTATCTCGTGAGAGGAAAAAAAAAAAAAAAAAAAAAACTGTTTGAAATGATTAATGATAAGGATGATGATAATTCTTTTTTGGACTCCATTTGTCCTGATAATTTATGTTTTACACCAATTTTTTTTCAATTTTCTCAAGTCTGTACTTAGTTATTTTTCTTCTTCTACAAAATAAAATGAAATTATTCATTAAACTGTGTAAATAAATATGTACTATAATTTGTACATCAACAAAATACAAATTTCCGAGCTCACAAGTCACAATTCTTATTTAGTCCATGCTTTAATTATATAATATTAATGGAGAGCATATTTTCCTCGTTCCGTTCTTCAACGATAAAATATTTCGAGGAATGAAATTACTGTTAGATTTATATCTATATATTTGTATATACAGATACAGTAACGAATAAGACGGAGTAATTTCATTCCCCGAAAACGCTGTCTGATAGTAGCTACCTGTAGAAAGATTAAACGAATCAGCCCTCTATAACATAAATACTCAAAGAGTCTCATGTCTGTGATTCGATTCATTCGATTCACTGTACTGACCCGTTTACAAGGATCAAGACTCGGCGCAAATAACAAGTCCCGTTTGTTTGGGTTGCTCTTGAAAAATTTGAAAAAATAAACTTGTGCTGTTTTTAAGATCCGTTCTTAAATTGAAACATCTTTTATGACTGACTATAATTTTTATTTTTGATTTATTTTTCAGGTGTTCAGAATTAAAGAAGGAGTATCTTATAGAATTAGAATAGATTTTCAAGTGCAAAGAGAAATCGTTCACGGTCTGAAATACTTTCAAAAAACTTACAGAATGAGTGTACCAGGTGAATATATAGTTTGTTTTGCTGGTATACATATAAATTATTTTTTTGCTTTTGTTGGGTTATATAATTGATAGAAGATTACCAAATTTCATGATTCTGGGCTTTTTTATACGAAATAGAGAAGAGAAGTGACAAATATTTAGGTTTTTATTTTTATGAAATAATTTTCATGGTATATTTTATTTTTATTGCTTTCCTTGCTGCTATTCATTGTGTAACTAACAGATGTGGAAGGTAAGTAGCTTCAGCGATTTCTCATTCTTATTTATTGTTCGATGAGAATCGATTGTTGTATCATTGTGTGTGTGTGTGTGTGTGTGTGTGAGTGTGTGAACCTAATCTAATCTGCTTGTTAAGAGTACCTTGTAAATAGAGGTGATGTATGTTTATTCTCGAAGTTGAAAAAAATACTAAGTCTGTGAGGATGCGTCAAAATTGGTAGAAAAATCAATATTATAAAGTGAAAAGGTGAAAAAAGCTTATGACAGTGTACTCGTTGGAGGTGACAGATCGTCTCCCTGTCTTTCACAACTGCGCATATTTATTAATAATACAAGATGTAGCACTTGTATACAATTTTTCTATCATGAAAACCGAGTTTGCGATGATAATAGTGATCGGGAAATAGTCGACCGCGTAATTTGACATGTAATGATTCTCTGTTTCTCTGCCCATTGATTTGAATAGAAATTTCTTGAAACAATTAACAAAAATTGTAGAATTTGTGAGAATAAACGACAGAAGTCACGAGTTCCGTTTGAATGACTGAATTTTACGCAGTTTGTTTATGTTTTTCGACGTGCGCCATCTAATTTTATATTCGTATTTACCTGTCTATTTTCACAATATATGTTGATGTTTATGTGAGCTTGAATGGAAGCAATTGGTTGATATTGTTGTGTAAACAATATAATATTGTTAACGCTGCAAATAGTATCACCCTGGAATGTTTTTTGTTTGAGAAGTATCAGTTTTTTCAAATCATAAAAAAAGAAAATTTCAGTTATTGTTAGAAAATGAGAAACTGTCGCATGGTCTCGAAAATTTGCGATTTTCAGTTTAAGAAAATAGGATGCTGAAAAAGTGTCTTGGAAAAACTTTGTGTAAAGTTCAAGCTGACCTCTAAAAATAAGGCATTTGTATGCTATACTGAAAAGGGAGTAGGTAGCTCCATCTTGAGGCAGAAGCGTGTTCCTGTATTTATTAATGTCTTTTCTGGCCGCCTTTCCCCGCGATCGAAACCACTAACAAAGTCACATTATGTTAAAGTGTTAGGCTTTTTTTCGGTTAAAACGAGGATCCAGAACTTCAGAATCCTCCTTGTATATATATATGCCCTTACTCTAAATCGGGAAACACATGACAGATGTATGTAACATGAGAGTTACTGGGGTGGTTAGGACACGGTAGAAAAAAAGCACCAACATTTAATTTAAATTCAGACTCGTCGCAGCATAAAACGTGCTCATCGAAATGGGTTGAAATTAGAAAATACCTTTATTTTTGGCTACGAATTATATCATTGAAAAAATAAATAATGCAAAATACGAGCACGGTGCTTCAATAAACAGGAAAAAATGTTCGTAATAGGCGTGATTTTTTTTTTTTTTTAGATAGACCTGAATTAAGTTGTCCATAGTGTCCGCAGTATTTTTCAGTTTGGGTGGAACTATTTCATAGAATCAAAAGATCGATTTTTGTTTTTGGTCTCACCATTTGTCCAGTCTTTGGAAAAAACAAAACTTCAGCGTATTTATAGGGATGGTATGAATCTTGGATCTATTTCCCCTTCAGTGCTTTAGTAATAAAATTTAAACTGAATAAGATATGATTCAAAAATTATCTTCGTGAATTTATGGAAACACACCCACACATATATATATATATATATACTAGTGAGTACCCAATGTTGCTACGCAGTAATAATTCACAGGCCTACATGTATCATAAATGTGTCCAAATTATAGATTAATCAGGTGTAAAATGAAGAAATAAAATGACGTAGAGTTAGACTGAAACTTAAATGTAAGCATAGCCAAATATATCTGTAACTATAGTCACTTGATAGCGTTACGGAAGTGGCTTATGTATATAAGACTAGTGATTGTTGCCATTTTTTTTTTTCGATCAATCGATAATCGATAAAATCGGACCTTGAAAAAATCAATTTTCTTCAATTTTTAGATTTTTGATCACTTTTGATCAATTAGACAATTTTGGAAAAATCAATTTTGATTTATTTACTGATTTTTTTAAAAACTAACGGAAAAAATATGTCATTTTAAGGATTTAAAATTCAATTTTTATTTTTCAAAGTGAAAAGAAAAAGTAAGAGAAATAGAATAAAAAAGTAAAAAATAATTTTTAGGTAAATGCTTTTATTCAAGTTAAGAGCCCTGAAAAGGAGAAAATGAAATTATTTTATTTTGTTTGCATCATCTAGAAATGGCATCAAATGAAAGCGTGGGGCGAACAACAATACCCAAATTTAATGAATTCAAATTTATCTGTGCCATTCCATACCAACTCAATTCAACCTGGGAGGAGGACATAATTATAAGCCTCTGAGGGGTCGATATAATTTTGATGCGTATCAGAATGTGCCATATTCCTAGACAATCCTCAGCTTTCAAATGAAATACCACTTCAGTGATATTTGATCTGTAGTTTCAGTACTTAAGTACCTATAAGGGAAAGGTTACTTAATTGCTTTCCCTGAGGTAAAAAACTGACTAATAATATGGCCCTGTATCAGTCATTTCTCTTCACTACTATTAATATAAGCTTTATTAAAACAATAGCATCACACTACTGACATTAAATTCCTATACTAATTTGCCATTATGTCTGCCCCACGCTTTTGTTTGATGCCATTTCTAGATGATACAAACAAAATAAAATTATTTTATTTTCTCCTTTTTGGGGCACTTAACTTGAATAAAATCATTTACCTAAAAATTATTTTTTACTTTTTTATTTTTTAGTTTAAGGGAATTTTTGATAGATTACCTAATAGGAGAAGTAAAAATGTGCAACTTAAACACTCCCGCGGCCCTACACATACACATACATAAGTATATATGTATCATCAATTTAATGAACTTACAATCCCGTTTTTTGGGGCAGTAAAAAAATAAATTATTCGAAAATTATATAAAAATTCCTGCGAATGCGCCACCGAAAGAGAAGTAAGAGGAACAAGGGAACTGAAGGATGAATAATTACCTATCAATTTTACCTATCAATTTTACCTATCAATTTTCTCTTGAATTTCTAAGCACCTTTAACAGTTCCCTCGAAAGATGTTCGGCTGCAAAGCGCTTTCCCCCTAGTATATGTGTACACATACTCATTACCTTATGTAAGAACGTGAGATACTTTTCTGGTAAGCACGATAAATGTAGTAGTTATAGTTAAATAGGGCTGGAGTTTGATATTTAGATAGATTTGGGCATAATCTCGCGTGGGATCGCTTTTGGTGCTTATTGGTTGAGGGGTTGAGATAAAGAACCTTTAAGATGAGTAGACGCATATGCCATTTTCTTTCCAATTTTGATTTTTTCTGTGCACCTATATGTTATTTCAATGGGTGATGGCTGAACCCAAAATCATTTTTACCAATTATGGATTATTTTAATTACATGAAATAAATTGTTCAGATGATCGAAAAGAATTTCTCAGTGGAATATTGAATTTAAAATGATAAATGTGATCAAAAAACGAAATTATTTATAGTTCTTAGTTTTCATTGGACAAGACATGAAATATGCGCGTAATTGTCTTAGAGGCTCTCTGTTAAAGGTAGAGGGGATTAAAATTAGTTCCACCAATGAAAAATTCTAGATGAACCAAAAACGTTGGACCGAAAGCAGGTTTGCGTTTACTTTATTTGCCAAGCAATAACTTATTAACTCATATTTTTATATTGCATTGAAGTCAGTATTATAATTTTGTAACTTGACATTACAGTTCATTATGAATTTCCTTAACGGTTCGGTGAAATTGGACAAAAATTGTATACGTGTGCAGTAAATAGGTTACTCATTTCATTTGTTTTATGGTTTGAAGAGTCGTTTCGAATTGACAAAGAAATGATAAACGATGTTTGAGGATTTTCGAAAACCTGCTTTTCTAGAGTAGCCGGTTGTGTTGGAGGTTTTTTTTAGGTCTTTGAAATCTTCGACATGCTTATGGTCATAATGCTGTTTTTTTTTTTTACTTATTTTTAGTGGATAAAATGACGCATATGGTTGGTTCGTATCCGCCAAAATTGGAAATGCAAAGTTACACTACACCTCCCGAAGAGGCACCTTCGGGACTGCTGTGCAGAGGTCATTATACGGTGCATTCGTTATTTACGGACGACGATAAAAATGAACATCTCAAATGGGAATGGAGCTTCGAAATAAGTAAAGATTGGAAAGATTAAAAAGTACCGAACTGTGTAGGCTCTTAAATCTTCAAACTCGTATTTATTTTCTTTTTTCCTAGATTTTTATACCATATATTTTATTCTTTTTTCTCTTTTCATAAAAAAGCTTTTGGAAAAAAAAAATAGTAGTCACCCGGTTGCATTATTATTCATGAATTTTTTCGGATAAATAAATACTTCAGTTTTCTCATTAGAAAGAATTGTTTAAATTTTTATTTGTGTTTTTCATTTCTTAAATTATTTTCGAAAAAATTGTCAGTGATCAATTTCATGTTGCGAAAACAGTCTTATTTATTTTCCCATAAAAAACCAAAATATTATTTTGTATGAAAATTAAAAAATTATTTTTTTGTGAGGCGCTACTAAATTTATTTGGTGTAGAGAATCAGTCATTTTTTTTATTTTCGACACAAAAAAAAATATACTTAACTAAACATTGAAAAGTCTGCTATTGTACTTCCTTTTTCTCAATATATTATTTGAAAAAGTGAAATACGAGTTTTTTTTTTTTTTCTTATTGTACTGTATTAATTTTCTAATTGTATAATACTTAAATACGTTATCATTAAGATGTATGTTATCGAGTCCTTCGTCCATTTTTGTTGGAAATTATTGTCGAACTTTACGAAGTGCTTCAGATTTTATGTCGTAAGTGAAAAATTTTTTATATTTTTCGTAAATATGACAATAACTGAAGTTGAACAAAGGGGACTTATTAAGGTAATTTTTAAGTCATCTTAAGATTTTAACTTTTCTTTAATTAAAAAGAGTCCATTGAGGTGGCGATTTAGAGCACGTTTTGTGACAATTCCATTTTCAGATCTGTGATGTTTGCATTGTGTAACACATTACAATATAGCTTATATTTTCTAAAAAATGAATCCTGTCAATGATCTTTTTAATAATGCTACGAGGAGGTTGGGTGATTAATTATTCATTAGTTATTTTCTTTTTCGTGCATGTAGTGCTATCATTGGGAGAAAACAAAAATCTTTCTACGATCAATTGGACGAGACAATATTGAATTTGTTATTTTTTAAAAACTTATTGAAATAAGAAGCTTTTGTAATCTATTCATTATACATTATAATTCTTACTGGAGCCAGCCGTTTTTTTTTTTAAGTTTCTAATAGTTTTGACGACGAATAATTTTTTCATTATACTTCGTATTGCATTCTCATATTTGAAAACAAAACTAAATATGGCATATTAGAAAACAGCATTTACTGAATGGCTACGTTGAAAGTTGGAATTCCAATTCCCCGTATTTATGCTGGTAATTTGAAATTGCGTTATGAGATGTGTTCAAGTGATATAATTTTATAAATAGCTACACCTCAAAACTGACGTGACATTTTGATTAACGTTTATGGTAGTTATTAAATTTCGCTCAATCATTTATTCGCTTAAATTAATTACTTTTTTTTTTCTGTTGAGTATGTAGCCTAAGTAAAATATTTTTATAGAAACCGATTTTGTGTTGTTTCTTAATTTGTATCCTGAACACAAGAATAAAATGATGAATTTTAATAACTTTTTTCATATTAGTTTAAATAGGGTAACAGCTGGAAACATTTCAGCAGGTTTGCAAAGTAAGTTAAAGTGCTGTCAAAATTGATTCAAACAATTTGGTACCCGGTTTTGGAAAAAATAATCGATACAATTTTCAGAACCGGGAATTCTAATCGATTCTTAGAACCGAGTATTAGAACTTGAAAATAAAACCTGTTCTGAGAACCAGTCATTTACCGAAAAACACAAAAACGAACTTTCAACCAGAAATTTCACTGAAAAAATGTCATGCTGAGCAAAAAAAAAATCATTTACTTCGGCGTACAATCTTCGATCATTTAGTACTGGATACCCAGTAGCCCTATCTCACCAATGTTAACGAAACGTACCTCAATTACGAAACCCGTAAGTAGACGTAGATCTACTGCACATGTGCAGTAGGTCTTTTTTCGTCTGTTTTCAAAGCCTTCATGGATTCACATTACCAACATAATGAAAACAGACGAAAAAAACTAGCGCAGCAATGCTTCGCTAGAAAACCCTGTTTGCATATGGCGATAAAGAGAGAGGTGGGGATGGAGAAAGAGATAGAGATGAAAATTTAATGAGGCAGTTTACTAAAAAAAATTACAAAATAATATCGATATTTAAATGGATATTAATCGACATTTATATCGATAGTGATCGATATTTGTAGAGGTGCAAGAAAGTGTAAGCAAGAAAATAGACTACAGTTTATAACATAGTTCACGAGATGTAATAATCATAAAAAAATATTGCACAATTCAATACAATTCAAGTTCATGTGTGAGATGACACTGCGCGTGTGTAACGAGCGGTGTCGAATAAATAGGAATATAGAAGAATAAACTTAAAATCTTATCGATAAAATAATGTTGAAGTGTTCGTTGGTCAATTGAGGAGGATTGGTAGCCCAATACCTCCCACAATCCTTTGAACGGAGTATATAAAAAAAAATGTTTTGATTATCTTACAAAAAAAATAATACTAGAAAAAAACATTAAGTACCTATAAATATTCTTGATTAAAAAAAATATTAAGGTTGAAATATGGAGAATAATTCGTCCAGATGATTAAAATAAAAATTTAATAAATCTGTGGGGACTCTGGTATGAGGTGTAGGAGCTTGACTCCCAATGACAGTCGCCGCCGAAAAGCAGGCTTATTTTTGTCCTTGCGACGTTAAACAAAAACACATTACATTCGATCGTAATTACCTGCATGTACTTGCAAGTAATGTACAAGTACCAAATCGTGACTAATCTCGACAATGTGATGATGTCACAATCTGTACACAAACCGGCCCATCATCTCTTATCACTACAAGAGATGATGCAACTGGGCAGCTCTCACCAACGTACATATTCCTTGCGTACATGTGTATGTGTGCAGGTGAATAAGCTAGTATATAAACCGTCCGGACCAGCTCTAAAATTGCTAGTGTTTGCCCAGGTTTTGGCTTACCCATATGTTTAATATGAAGTGGCTGAACACGCTTAAATTCTGTTGAATTTACTTTCTGGTGAGAATATCTTTCTCACGACAAGGTATTCCACAAAATCTTTTTTCACTAAGTTGCACTAATCATGATGGCAAGCAAGAAAATAGAAGGCTAGGCACGTGTTGATTTTGGAATTATGTACTCTTTTTAACATTGAGAATAGTGATGGGTAATTCCTGAAAATATTTTTTTGAGGCAGGAATTCTGAGAAAATATTCCCAGAATGGAAATTTCCTGGGAATGGTCTGTGAAAATGAATACGACACACTCCCATAATTCATTTTAAGACCTTCCCCATCAATTTTCATTTGGTAGAATTTGAGAAAATTGAAAATGTGTAAAGGCATTGTAAAAATGAATACTATACCAACACAAATTATCTTAAGACCACCCTCACTGATTTTCATTCAATAGAACTGGAAAAAAGTAAAAATCTCTGAAAAGAAACAAAAAATAATGATAAATGAAAGAACCCATTTCCTATTACACTGATTTTATAATTAATTTAAAATTCAGGAACTGAATACTATCATAGATGCATGGCATTATAGGAGTGAAGGTTCATGAATTTCCAATTTGGAGGTTTCCATTGGAAAAAAATTAAAAATAGTTATATTAGAATTATTTATAAAAATAAAACATAAAGTGGAAAAAAAAAAATAGGCTTGTAATTTTTGTTAGCTAGGACAGTCTTTTTTTTTTCTAATTGAAAAAAAAAAAAAAAAAAATACAAAAATCAACCTCAGTGTTTATTTTTTTTAACACCTTCCAAAATTTTTTTATTCATGTTAAAAGGACTTCTTTCATTCATTCAGCAGATTTATTTTTAAATTTGATGATACTATGTAACTATGGACTTCATAGTTCAAAAATATTTTTGTTTTTTAAACATATTTATTAGAAATAATTTCTTCCGAAATTTTCTGAATCCTTCACCCTTCAAAGACTTATTTCAAATATTTTAGACCAGGAGTAAAAAAATAAATTATAGGTAAACATATAGAGGTCTTTGGAGAGTGATAAAATTTATATCAAAAAGATTCAACCTGTATTTTGAGAAACCAAGGAGGAGATTTTCTTTTTAAATCAATAGTTCTATTTAAAAATTTAGAAAAATAAAGTTTTTTTTTATTATTGACAGTTGGTGTGTAAGGGTAATGATAGTTTGTAAAACTACAGGAACTTTTACTATAATTATGGAAATATTACTTTCCAGCTTCAAAGCTCAGATATCAGTTTTAATTTATTAACATCTGTGCATTGATTTAATGCATAGATGTGTTCTCATTTGCAATGCATTTCTATCTTGGTACCTAGTATTTAGTATTTTCGCACAAATACGATGCAAAAGAGACCATTTGGGCACTAATGCAATGCATACATATGTACTCTATTGCATGCCGTGGTGCCTAAGACCTAGGAGTCAAGACTTTAGGCACTGATATCTTACAAAATAGAACATTTGTGGGCTCGGATGCAATGCATTGGTTCCCAGAATCTTGGCAAGGATGTATAGCAAGTGTCTCGGTGCTTACTACCTTAGCACCATTTCAATAAAAACTACAATGACCGTGGTTCCTGGGAACATTTTTTGCAGAAATGGAAATGCCAATTTCCAGTAATTTGTTCCCAGGAATAGAGATTTGGAATTCCCACACCCATCACTAATTGAGAACATGCACAATATAAGCTTTCAAAACCAATTGCACAAAAACTGTAAGTGGTAGAAAGCCAAAATTTTTAGGAGATGTCTACATCAGTCATCTGACAATTCCCTGAAATTTTGACTGCAATTGTACATGTTTAAATCCTGTGATTTTAATGATAAGAATTCAGTCAAATTGGAGAGTTTGAACAGAATTTTGGCGATATCTTGAGAAATAAACGTAAAATTTCAGCCAAAATTTCAAAGAATCTTTAGATAATGCATGCAAATGTGTTCTAAAAATTTAAGTTTTCTACCAGTTACAGTTTTTATGTAATTACTTTTGATAACTTTGATTTTGTATGTTTTCAATATTAAAAAACTGCTCATTATGCAGTTTATTGGAGGCTTTACATCCCAACAAAATCAAAACCGACGCAAAGATACCTACTGCACATGTGCAGTGAACAGACATCCATTGAGATGTTGGCACAGATTTTTGTGTTTGCCTGAGGCATGTTCAGAAATGTTACCAAGGGAGGTAAAAGTTCCACACCATGTGACCTCACATTTACTCTTCTCAGTAAACACAATCTGAATGGGCTTAAGGAAATTTCATTTTAGTAAAATGAATTATATGATGTTTCCTCAGAGAATTATTTTCTGTCTCTAGAGTTGGGGAAAAAATTACTCACCCCAGTAAAGAAAATATGTTTCTGAATAGTTTACTCGAGAAAAAAGTTCCTCACCCATGAACAAAATTACCTTTCTGAACGCATCCGGTAACATTTTTTCCTCCTCAGTAGTCTTTCTGAACACTCCCTGGGTCTCTATAGTACTAAATGATCAAAAGGTACAATAAAAGGTTAAATACCCGGGTTTTCCCATTCCATGGATAGTCTTTATAGTCTCTCAAAATTTTTGGTATCAAACGATTGGCAAGCAAAAAAAAAATGGAAGTTATTTATAAGAAGCTTCATTCGTTTCTTATCTTATGTGTGGAGGTGTTGTAGATATGCCAGAGATTACTTTTCATCCCTTCTCCCAATCTGGTGAATTCTGTGCACACCTTTGACTATATAGCTAAATGGACTGCTAGAACTGATAAAATCTTGAAGGTAAACAATACAGGCATTATTTTTTGAAAAAGGTACTTCGTGAGAAAATTGAATTTGTATTGAGTTATATTTTTGTGAGTAATGTACCACATAATCCAATTTTGAGGAATGATGTTGGAAGGCCATCCTGTGTAATTAAAAAGAATGAAGTGAAGTAATTAAAGTTGAAAAAATTTTAATACAATAAATTTACCGCAATTTTCAAAATAAATAATATTACACTTCATAAATATTTCACAAAACATTAATATTGAAAGAGACTTGCAGCTTTTATTGAGATATCACAGCAACAGGGCACAAACTATAAATACTATTGCAACAAAATTTGGAGACATGTTAGGTCCATCACACACCTCAGCAAAGCTACATTTTAAACATAACTGAGCATCTGAGATTCACACATCACAGCAAAGCAATTTGCTACATTTTAAATTTTCAGCAATATCATTGACTTTTGTAAAGTTGGTAGAAGTTTTAAAATGTAGCTGAGCTACATTTGTTTGATGTTGTTTGTCAATGTTTTCATTAAGGAAAATCACAATTTTTAGCATAGCAGTGGTCTGCTATAATGAATGAATATCAGAAACTCAGCTACATTATAAACATAGCTTTGCCATAGGATGCAATAGGCCTTAGAATTCATTTACATAAAAGTATTTTCCCATTATGATCTCTATTGCTATAAAAATTTTACTCTCATTCACTCTGGAAAACATACTATCAAATTATCAGCAAAATCAGAAGATATGTGACTCTCATTCTGCAGGTGGTCTATTGTCTGTTCCATGGTTGATATTTTATTTCTTAAACGACGAATTGTCTGTTGTAATGACGTAACTTTCTTCTGATATTTTTGAACAGTTTCTTGATCCAACTTCAAATTAAGCTTAGATCTTCGTGGTGTGGCAACATCTTCACTGTCTAATGACATGAAGCCTTTCTTATCTCTTAAATACTGTTTCAAGGAAGGTGAAGCATCCACATCTGAAATATGGAACATTTGTATAAAAAATAGAAAAATATGAGAACTACAAAAATACAATAGCATTCTGAACCATGATTCAGGATTATTACATCTAATTTCATTAAGTTTAATCAAATTATGTCAATCTTACCAAGAAAAGTATTACTCTCAGTTGAATGGTTCATTTCTGAAAATAGATCACTATTGTTGAGTGAATTTGATGAACAGGGCAGAGATGTATCCAATTGTTTTTCAGCTAAAAATATTTTACCATTTTTGTAATTTCATAGTTAGGAAGTATTTAGGGGGGGGGGGGTGTCAAATTATTAATTTCTTACTTTCAGGCTGCAGTGTTTTGTTTTGGGGAGAATGACTCTGATAATTCTCACATTCTTCTTGAAAGACTGACATCAATACTTGAGTTAAAGTACTCTTTGCTTGCAAATATTGATTTTTTCCAGTACAAACTTCTTCATGTTGACGTACATTGCTCTTCTTGGTAAATGACTTTTGACAGAAAGTACAATCCTGTAAATTTAGAGAATTCGTTTGTTGAGAATGTTTAAACCAATGAAAATTTACTTTTTGAAATAATTATGCATATCTTGAGCTAAAACAATAATTTTTTGCGATTAAGCTAGAAAAATGGATTTTTCAGGGCTATTAGCAGAAGGGTAAACTGGAAAAAACCACACTGAATGACTAATAATAACTTGGGAACAAATTAACTAATTGAAAACAAAATTGTTAGGCCTGTTTTTTATGTTAAATGTGATATTTGTACCAAATTTTGTATTTATTGGATAAGAATTGCAACATTTATTGAGTTAACATCAAAAATTATCCCCTCCAACAGTCCCAGGGTATGAACCATAAAGCCAATTGCAACAAAACTGAGAAATATGTTAGAATAATTTAACATCAATGTTTGTTTGAAATTTGGTGAGTATTACTTCAAAATTACTAGGAAAATTATTTTTATGCGCTAAAAACCTGAAAAAAACAGAAAAAAGCACTATAAAACTGTACCATTATGGGTACCTATCAAAATGTAGGTATTTTCAAAGCGCTATCAAAGAACTTAAAATAAAAGAAAAAAAACCATTGAACATTTATTTTTTTCGAAAATACAAATTCATGACTCATCGGTTTAATTTTTCATTCAACTTATGCTTTAAAATATGCAGCTATCACCATGTGCTCTTTCAAATTATCGACCAAAAATGATCGCCGGTTATCTCGAAGGAAACTTTTCAGCATACTGAAGGACCTCTCCACGTCACAACATTTTTCAATTTTTTTTTAAATCAAAAATTTCAATTTTTTTAAATTTTGTTGGTTGATTTTTGCCGTTTTTTCTCAAAAAAGCTCAAAATAAGCGCTATTTTGACGTTTTTTGGCTAAAATAAGCGTTTCTAAGCATTTATACCCAAAATATGCGAAAATATGCGCTATAAAATTTCAAAACGTAAAGAGAATTGTGATATGCAGTATCTAATGCAGCAGGAAAAAATATGCAATATCATAAAAATAATTGCCTTAAAAATTACTCATTTTAGAGTCATTAAACTGCCAAAAATGAAACATAACTGCCCATACCTAATGTACCAAATTCAAATGGTCTCTTCATTGACTTAATACCAATGTTACAATCTTCAAATATAAGTAACTGTTTTGCTGATAATGTCTATGTACGTGAAAACCTATTTTAATTTTTATGTGGTATGTTGGATTTTCGGACCTGCCCAATTTTTTCAATTTCTCATTTATTTTCTCTGCTCCAAACATTTCCGAAATTCTTTACACAAATTATCCTATCCCATATGTAGATTTATCACTTAAATACATGCTGGTAAAATTTTCTCGCAAGACCTATATTGTCAACAATAATAAAGTCAAAAAAGTGTTATGGAATTTTTGAATAATTCATAATAATTTAGCGTACAAACATATTGTTGCTGCAAGTAAAAATAATTTTCGGTGATTTTCTCCTGCTGGCTAAGGCTTGGTATACACATGCTTTAAGTAGGTAGCTGATTCATGCATAAATGTGCACGCAAATCAAATTACAATTTTTATTTACTCGTATTCGTCACATGCAAAATATTAACTATGTATATATACCAAGAAAAAATAATTTGTTAAAAATTTTAGTATAAATTAAAAACATATAAAAATTAGTTCGTTGGTTGTAAGTGGTGAGGAGTTGGTGATGGCGATGGTAATTGTGGTGGTAGGAATGCTGATGATGATGAAGTTGAATAAATTTTTAGTCATAGAATAAAGCGTGTAAAAAAAATGAATAAAACGAGGAATCATTATCATAAAAATTCGGATGTACAATAAGAAATCTGGGGGAAATTGTGGAAAAAATTTTTCCTAGCTGCATTTCAGGAAGAACATGAAAAAAATACACAGTTTTTCTCTCGTCTTTTTCATTCTATGACTTATGTAACAATCAAACTCCCACCTGGTAAGATTTTTCTTATCTTTTTTCATGTAATTGAACAAATTTTTCTTTTGGTGGAGGGAGGTCATTGAGATAACCTTGGGTCATCGCCGTACTAAAATTCTCTCATCGACTGTCAGCTATTAAGATCCAGTCGTAGTAAAATTTTTTTTTGGTTTTGCTTTTACTTGTTTGCGGGTAAATGGCATTTGGCAAAATTTCCTCTCAAATGTTATTCTTCATATATTTTGTCAGCACTACTTCGAGTTATAATAATGAAAACAATCGGGTGAAAATGAAGATGCATTAAATTTTTCAATTTATTCAAAAATGTTTGTTAGACGTGATGTAATTCTATAACTACAGCAAAAATTGCATGAATTGGGTGGGTAGTGAAATAACGGTAAAAAGTAAATCTTACAAGAATGACATAGATGGCAAGCAGTCAGTGAAGGTGAAAATTATGAAAGCAGAAAATATCATTGCTAGTGTTTGAAAACCTTATAGCCGAAATAATGTATGAACTGGAGGAGTACAAATACAAAATTTAGTTTTCTTACACCAACCTGAAATAGCGGTGTATAGAAATAGGACAACAAATAGTTCTACATCATATTCTTACTGTACCACTTTGTATGAAACTTACAAATTTAGCTTTAGTTAATAACTCCGATTGTTTTGCAGACATCTTTGCTTTATGTTCATCACCATGCTCCTTCTGTACATGGCGTAAACGGTCCTTTCTTGATGGAAACACCAACAGGCAATAAACACATTTCACTAGGTTGTTACTCTGAAAAAGTAAGATAGACGTGCACAGACTACAGACGCATGTAACAAAAATGTTGTTGCAATATTCCTGGAATAAAGTATGAAGGAAAGCAAAAACAATATTTTGATTTTTGTATAAGGATAATCATGATTTTACCTACCAATTCTGTGGAGTCATTATGTTTGTTTATGAGATGACAAGTTAATACAGCATGAGAACGAAATTTCTCCTTACATTGTTGACATTCCTGTGTAATACAAAGATAAAATTTTGATAGAGTGTACTAGCAATTTAGATTTTACATACTTCCATGATTCTTTCACTCAACTATATTTTATGATACTTGCCTGTGAAGAAGTAACTCCATGAAATTTTTGAGCATGATATGATAAACCACTGACACTCTGAAATTGTCTGCTACAGTATGAACATTTATGAACCTACACATAACAAAACAATTGTTGTGTATTGGGGAAATATGACAATAATAGTTATAACCAAGATATATAAGCAAGTACTGGTGAAATATCAGACAATATTGTGACAGTATTTCCTTCAGTAACATGAAGACATTCTTGAAATAGCTCAGCAAATAAATAAATGAAAAAGTATAATAGGAAAAATACAAACTTTTGTAGATGTATCAGTATCATTCCTTACTCCAACACAAACATTATTTTTTAAATGCTGAATTATACCTTTTCTGGTACGACATGATTTATTACACTTCGAACAATTCTGCATAATTGAAAATTAGAGGGTACAAAATTATGAGTGGAATGAAGTTCTAGTAAAGTATTACGTATTTATGTCATTAATTATTCTGTAAACTTACAAATAATGCCATTTTATCATGTGTCAATGGTAAAGTAGAATAATAATAAAATTAATTATCTTCAAATATAATTTTAATTACTAAAATAAGGAAATATAAACATTAATTTTTTGCTAGCCAGAATTGGAAATTTGGAATCACTATCACTTATCACCAAAGGTCATTTTTTGTAAAAAGAACGCCTGTTAACAGTGCCTTCAGCGGTGTTCCATTTAACCCTATGTATTTCTTATCAGTTCTAGCAGTCCATTAAGCTACATAGTCAAAGGTGCACACTGATTGCCTTGAATTAAATTATTACTTACTTATTTTTTTCAGGAGAAGGAATGGATTGTTTATTGAGAAAAATTATTCGGTGATGATTTTTTTGTTCTAGAATATTTGCATATAGCTAGAGTTTTTCTGGGGGCCTTGGAGTTTTCCAACTTGACCCCCTCTGCGTATGGCCTTGATAGTAGTTCTTTGCCGATGGTAATCATCTCACGAATACGTGTCATTTTCTGTTAAAAGATTGGTTTCATGAAATTAATTCAGCTTCTCAATTCGTATCTCCGACTTTCTTCTTCTTATTATTTATACATTGAAATTTACAGTTGGATCTTTAGTTCAGTAGAAATTAGAAAAAGTATTTCTGCTATACTGTCACAATAGTTCCCCAAAACAATTTTTACGCTCATTTTATTTTTATCAGTGTCGATCTCTATTTCCGCTATTCTTGGCATGTGATCAGATTGTTTGTATCACAAGATTCTTCCATTTACTCGAATTTTAGAAGTTTTATTTCTAAGATAGTGACTTTAATTAGAATTTTCAATGAGTCCAACTTAGTCGATTTTTACATTTCCTCTATTTCACATAACCCAATTTTCTGTCCAACAGTTCTTCTATAAGTTATTCAGCTTTATCGAGTATTCTTTCAAATTTCATGTCAGTCATGAAACTTATACATCCTAATCCATTTAATCTGTATTCCCGATTTCGGAGGTAAATACTAAAACATTTGCCACCGTAATGACCAAAGAAAGAAATGAATTGAAAAAAAAACAACAAAAAAACGAGAACATTATAATTAACATAAATTGGGAATTTGTACACCTTGTAAATTAAAGACGGACACTGTATTTGCTTCTGCAGATGCAAACAATAAATTAGTTTTACAAGAGAGACTGACTAGGTGCATTAAATTCCACAACTTTTCGTCAGAACTGAAAAAAACAATATAACGGAATGAAGATAAATAATGTAATTCAAGCTACGCAAAAATTTAATTGAATTATTCATTAAAAATATTATTTTACCTCAGTATTATCAAATAATAATTCGGTTCAGGACGACAAGATTTTTTGACTGTTGAATTCGGTATAAATACGTCGTAAGAAATGCGTGGAACGTTGGTACTCTCAAAATCATCCAACGTCGATGCCTCAAATATTTGAAGGGTCTGTAGAAATTCTCCTGCATAAAAAAGTAAAAAAAAAAAATAATTGTAATGAAATTTCGAGTACACAAATTAATAAAGTTTTTCACTTACCGTAGGAAGATTTTACGTTTGGTTTCTCTGTTCTAGTAATGATAGAATTACCGGGCAGATTTTCGTGCCGAAATAATTTATAACCTTGTATCACAAAATGCTTGTAAACTCTATAATGAAGAATAGAAACACCACAAGCTGGTTTTAACAACACACTGTAGCTACGTTGAACACTAAGTCGAATTCTGTTGTAAAACAGTTGAAGTTTATTCTGTAGACAAAGTGACGAGTTAATAATGATAAGTTAAATAAAATAATAATTAAGATTAACTTATAGCATGTTTACACGCCATTTCGATCAGATATAGTGCTTCTTCTGGATATAAGAACACGTGACCACTTCTATTGTGACCAAACACTTCCAGAGACGAACCGCTGTTCTTCGTAACTTTCGCTTCGCTTAGAGAATCATCCCATTCAGCACGAATGAGTAAATGACTAAATAAAAAATGATGAAAATATTAGAAAAATAGTAATGCAGCGGATGAAAAGACGGCAGCTGAAGATTACTTTTTTTCGATCTTCTGCTCTTCAAGCAGTTCTTTCTGTTGCAATAAGAAAGATTTAACTTCACGCTGTTCCTCTTCAGGGTTTGAACTTTTGTTCAGCTTACTTCCCAATGATGGCAGCTTTTTACGTTTCCTGGACGAACATTCTGGTGGTCTGAAAATTAATTTACAGGGTTAGTGGAATAACGATTGTGGAGACATAAGAGATAATGCGAACTTAACCGGATTACCTATTCATTTTTCTATCACACTCACAACTGCATTCAAAATAATGGACAAACAAAAGCTAATAAAATTCAATTTGGTTCAGAAAAGGATATCAAAGGCACATTATGAAAATGAAATTCAAACTTTCTCACGAATTACGAATGAATTCAATGTTATGGAGCTTGATTTATCAATGAATAACGTTTGATAATAATGATCTCAGTTTTAAAGTTTGATGAGAGAGCAATTATAAAACAACGAATATTCTAAATCATATTTCACTCGAAATCACTACTTTAGTATGAGTAATATGTCTGGTGTATTACGGACTATGGTAAATCTAATTTTCCATAATCTACAATTATTTAAAGAAATAAAGCTTTATCAGTGTCGATAATTATGCGATGACTGATGATGACAATAAATGACAATCATGAGTTCATGACAATTTATTATTATTTTATGAATAACAATTGATGTGGGGCGGTAATGACGAGGAACGAAAAAGAGTAAGAGAGAAGTATTCACACAGAATTTATTAGCAGACTAAAAATACATTTGGAAATAAAATATGAATTAATATGAAATGGCGAAGCAACAGCGTTATCGGTTCGAGAGTAGTAGGGGAAGCACTTCGTGACGAGAGTGTACGTATGACATATATATATAGTATGATCGTGATGATGATTGATGTGAGGTATGCAGAACGAGGATCGAAAGAACTTGAGACTTTTGACTTTTAAGACGTTTATTTCGCAACTAAAATATATTTCACAAACGAAAAAGTAAATGGCGAAGCAACAGCGATATACGATCGAAAGTAGTAGGGGAAACACTTCGTGACTAGACTGTACATGTAACATATATATATATATGTGACAGTGATGATGATGATGAAGAATGAGATGAGGTAGGATTTCGTATCAACAATGATGAAGAAAGAGAGAAGGTGGGATTTCGAATCAACAAAAATTGATGTGAGGCGTACAGAACGAGGATCGAAAGAACTTGAGACTTCTAATATTCTGGAGGTTTATTACACGAATGATTAATACAATATTAACAGAATATGAAATGGCGAAGCAACAGCAATGTACGATCGAAAGTAGTAGGGGGAAAAGCACTTCGTGGTGAGAGTGTACGTATGACATATATATAGTGATCGTGATGATGATGATGAAGAATGAGTGAAGGTGGGATTTCCATTACAACACCCCCCTGAAATTTTATCGAATGAGTTCTTCATCATGTTTGACGCTGAAAGTAAACGAATTATTATTGTTTATACAAAAATATTAATTACAAAAATGACATATGCGTAATAAAAAATTTCCAAAAAAAAAATGTTGACATAGTATTATCTAAATTATTATGGTAACTCTAAGTTTCAAAAAAAATTTTGTTGTGCTGTGCTTCGAGAATAAATAAAATAATTAAAAAAAAATAAAAATATGGTAACATGCATAAGATATTCAATGATAATATATAATATGTAAAAAAAAATTATTGTAAAAAAAATATTATGATAATATAAAATTGGTAACATGCAAAATATTAATTTATTATAGGTAACGTGTGATTTATTTGTTATATCTTTCGATTAGGAAAAAAAAAATCGGAAAAAGAATTCGAGAGAAAAAAAAAATTCACGTATACATAATACATTAAAGAAAAAAATAGAAAAAAAAAAATATATATGAAGGTGTTTCCGATTACGAGTTCATCGAATTCAAAGGAACGTTACGTTTCGTATTTTATCTTAAACGTGTGACATGAAAAAGATTGTAGTATAATATTCATCGCATGGCTTATTATCTTTCGTGTATTGCTATTGTATTTGAACCGGCGCTTAAAATGTAGTGTGATAAAGGAACATTTTCGACTTATCTTGTTTTGCGGTCATGTAATGGGTTTAATCTTCATTGTATTTATTGTCGTAGAGTTTCTTTTCAATATTTCGTGTGGGAATATTACGTGTATTTCTCTCACGGTTGTTTGAAAATGTATAGGGTTTTTATTATGCGAATTGTAGGGTTTATTCCTGTTCGATTTTTCTGCTTTTTCTTTTGTTAATATTTTTAAGAGGTCGGGTATTTATCTATTACAAGTATTTTCTGGTAAATGGCTTTGTTGCGTACTAATTTTGCAGTAATTGAAGGTTAACTTTTAAGCATCTTTTTTCATGTTACGACCTATATTTTGGACTTGGGACGACTTGTACTTTGAAATGGTAAATTTCGAAACATATTATGACTTTGAAATAAATGAATTATTTTTATATTATATTATGTATAGATGTTCGTTTCGTTTAATATTTTGACAATTATATTTTCGAATTTTGAACGATCCAGTGATTTTGTCAAAATATCTGCTAATTGGTTTTCAGAGCTTACAGTCCTAAAAAATATTACTTTTTCTTCAAATGCCTCCAAAATTGAGTAGCACTTGATCATTAGGGCTCTCGACTTTTTCTGACTACCCCCTGAACATATTTTTTGCGTTGAGATATTATCTTCCATTATATCCACCCTTAATTTTTCACCTAAAATTTCGTAATTTATATTTTGTATGACTTTTATGGTATCGAGTGCATCATAGACTGCAATTATTTCAGCTGCTGTGCTAGACGATGCATGAATGGTCTGCTTGCCACAATTCCATTCCACCAAGTCCCCATAAGAAAATACCATAAATCCAGTTATGGATTTCCCTTTTCCCAAATTATTTATATCTATGTTATTTTCATCTACTTGGGGTGCATATGAGGCATCAATATAGGCCTGTATTCCATCCCCTTTCGATCTATATATTATATTGTAATTTTTTGTAGTATTAATATATTTGAAAATTCTTTTTACATAATTTTTTAATGTGTTGTTAGAATTATTTTGAAAGCGGGATAAAAAATTTACCGGGAATAATATGTCCGGTCTTGTAAGTCTCGCTAAGTATAGCAATCCACCTATCATTGATCTATATTCGGTGTCATCTATGCCACCTTCAATTTTATCCAATTTCAGTCCCGTTTCCATCGGAGTGTTCGTATTTTTTAACTCCGAAATTCCAAATTTTTTCAACATTTTGTCTATATGTTTGTATTGGGAAAGTATTATTGTGTTATTTTCTATATCTCTAGTTATTTCTAATCCCACAAAAAATCTTGGGTTATTTATTATGGTAATCGTAAAGTCTTTTTGTAGCTCCTCATTTATTTTTGTAATTGATGACTGTAAGTTTGATGCGATCAATATGTCATCCACATAAGTTAAAAAATATATTTTTTCATTATTATTAATTATCGTGTATAAGCATCTATCGCTTTTAGTTTTAGTAAAGCCCATCTCCCTTACCTTTGTATCCAACAGGTCATACCATGACTTACTAGACGTCTTTAGTCCATAAATAGACTTTTTTAATTCTAACACCTGATTTGTGTTGATATTTACACCTTCAGGTTTCTTACAAAAATGGGTTTAATAATTGGTGAATTTAGGTATGCAGTTTTTACATCATATTGCACCATAATTAATTTTTCTTTATTTATTATAGATAGCAAGGATCTTATCGTTCCTACTGATGCCACGGGGCCATGTGTTTCAGCAATACCATACTCGGTTCTATCCTTAAAACCTCTTGCTACAAGTCTTGCCTTTGGTTTTGGATTTCCAAATTCATCAAATTTGATTGTGAAAATCCATCTTGTATCTATGAGTTTTTGGCAATCATAGTCGACTATTTTCCACACATTCATATCATCGAGAGAATTAAATTCATCATTTATGGCCCTGATCCAATCATCTCTAAAAGGGTTTATATCTATTTCAGAATAATTTTTTGGTATGTTATCCTCTATATATATTTTATTATATCTTATATTTATATTCATGACTACAGGGTTAATTATCCCCAAATCATACTCGTAATCTGATGACTTTATCACTAATGGTTTATTATTTATTAGTAATGATTTAATATTTTGGGTTTCGTCTACCTTAACATCACATGAGATATATGATTTTGTATTATAGGGGTCTTTAAGACAATATCCCGTATTTGTATAACCCATCATTATACTTTTCTCCGCTCTGTGTGCTAGCTTTGGGTCAATTTTGTTTTTTGATTTTGCTTTGGCTTTTGTGGCGTTTTGCTTTCTGACTTCTACAGGAATATGTCTGTAGGTCAATGCCCCAAAGACTTTGAGATTTTTTAGGTTTGGTTTTATCCCGTAGAATAGTTCGTAGGGTGTTCTATATCCCTCATTTGCTTTTGTGGGTGATCTATTAATTAAGTAGGCCGCCGTTACCACAGCATAAGACCAATACTTTATATCAAGGTTGGCATCAATTAGCATGGCCCGTACTCTCCTCATTAAAGTTTGATTTTGCCTTTCGGCAACACCATTCAATTCTGGAGAATATGGCACCACATAATCCATTCTTATGCCAACCTCTTTGCAATAATTTAGTATTTTTATATCAGTATATTCCTTGGCATTATCACACCTAATAGTCCCTATGGGGTACTCCGGAAATTTATTTTTCATGGATACTATAATATTTTTAAATTCATTTGTTACTTGACTTTTGCTAACAATGGGCATTACAAACGTATACTTTGAGAAATGATCTATAAAGGTTAAGATATACTTCTGATTCGCCACTGAGGGCGTAAATGGACCCATAATATCTGAGGATGCCACTTCTAATTTTCGAGTTGGTTTAGTTCTAATACCATTATGCCCCAACCTCGTATTATTTGCTAAACAACATATTTGACAATTCAAAAAATCTTCATCCCTAAAATTTATATTATCAGGAATGCCTACTGCTAAATTTTTCAGCTTTTGCAGATATCTGGCATTCAAATGCCCTAGTCTGCTATGTATTGTTAATTTTTTATTAATATTATTATTTATTTGTGGGTTATGAGGTACTTCCTCAATTTCATTATTGTCTTCTCTTATTTCTTCTTCTTCACCCCCCTCAGGTGATTCCTTATTATCATCATCTTCCTGAATTTCTAATTCTACGGTAAAATCATCCCATTCATCATCTATATTTTGAGTAACGGGGGCACATATCATATTATTTTCATTATTATTCGTATTATTAATAGTGTTTTTATTATTATTTTCAATATTATAATATATATAAAATATTCCCTCTTCTTTTTTCGCAGTCATTATTATTTCTGCATTTTCAATAAAATATATATTAGCAATGTCCTTCTGTTGATCAATATTGATCATACCTGTGTTTGTAATTTTTATGGCTGAAATAATATCTAGATTTAAATCGGGCACATAATGAACATCATTTAATTCTATCAATGATTGTACTCTGTTATAGTTCTCGACTTTGATCACCATTCTCCCTGTGTGAGTAGCATATAAGAAAGTATTTTTACCAGCACATTGCAATTTTATCGGAGTTACAAATTTTTTAACATCGACTAATTTGTCCAAGTCAGATGTCAAATGCACTTCTGCAGCTCCATCCAAAATTGCTTTGTGATTTAATATATCATAATTTTCATATTTATTATCTTTATTATTATTTATTAATTCGTCCAACAACCATTCATTATTATTTTTATTGAACTTTTTTACCATACAAGACATTTTCACTTGTTGTTCCGAATTCTCTTTTTTATTAGAGTTCGGTTGGGTTATATTAGCTTTTGGGGGATAAGTTCCCTGACTATTATTAGAATTATTATTATTACTATTTTCTTGTGAATTATTATTACTGCAATTTTGCGCTATATGGCCAAATTGCCCACACTTGTAACATTTTGGATTATTATTCTGATAATTATTTCTATTATTACCTCTATAGTTGTTACCTCTATAATTATTGCCTCTATAATTCGAGTTACCTCTGTAACTATTTCCTCTATAATTTCCATTACCATTATTTCCATTATTATTCGAATTATTATTCTGGTTATGGTTTGATTCAGTATTATTACCATTACCATTATTCCTATTATTTGCATAATTATTACGATTATTACCATTGCCTCTAAAATTATTTCCTCTATAATTATTATATCTTCCCCTGTAATTATTCCTATTATAATTATTATTATTATTTCTATAATTATTACTTGTTTGGTTATTATTACCATTCTGTTTTTTTAAAGTTTGATCTCTGAATTTTTGGTCAGAGTCTTCTCTTAATATTCTTTTAAAATTATCTAAATTTTTTTCGTTTGAAGGTAAATTTTCATATTGAATTTTCGCAATTGCTTGTTCATAGCATAAGGCTAATTGCAAATTCTCTAATTCCTCCGATTCAGTAACTTCTTTACCGCTATCTCTTACGTCGGTTACTAATTCATCCCATTTTTTTAAGAAACCTTTCATATTTCCTCCTGGTTGAAATCTAAATTCAGTCCATTTTGCTTTCGCTATATTCGCTGTGACGGAAGTTTTCGTACCATAAATATTATCCAGTTTTTTTAACATTAATATCGCTGTATTACAATCTCTTATCTGTTTTGTTATTTCATTTGACACTCTTTCCAGTATAAAGGCTTTTGCATTGTCTTGCATTTTACAATAGCTTATCATATCTTTTTCGGGTCGAAAATTTAGGTCGTCTATATGATCAATATATAATTGCAGGAATTCATGTTCCCCGAAAATATCATAATACCCGGCTCCCCTAATAGCCGAAATAATCATCCTGCGCCAATCCAAGTAATACTTTCCATTAAACACTTTTCCCAATGGCGCTTGTATAGGTTTAATTTCGTTTTGGGATGCCATATTCTCTTTAATTTTTCGAAATCCTAACACACTTTTTTCAATATTAATGACAGCTATGTATTTTTTATTTTCTATCGATTCCTTTTCAATTTTTTTAATTATTTTTTCTTTTTCTTTATTTTCAATTTTCTTTCTTTCGATATCCTCCAGTTTTTGTTGTTGTTTATTAATTAAAAAATCTATTCATAAATTTTTCTTTTGATTTTTCTGAACTGTAAATTCTATTTGAAAAATAATTTACTGAGGATTCTAAAATTTTAATATATTTTAAGCTACTAATGTTTTCTATTCTTCCGGATATATCTACTACAAAGGACTCCAATATTATTTCCCCAGTAAAATACGTGACGTAGGGTAAATTGTAAGTTTCGATTTTTATGTCTATTACTTTTTCGCCTTCAAATTTATTAATTAATTCTTTCAGTTCCTCCTTTTCAATATTATATTCACCTAATTTTCCTTCGCACAAACTTATTATAGGGGGCATAAAAAATTTATAATTCTCAGTTTTTCTATCAGGCTCAGTTCAAAATAAAATTATGCAATCACGAAAAATAACTAACTTCAATGAATATTACCTTTACAAAACTTAAAAATTGTACATTACTTTTTTCTGTTGCGCCGACGAATAATTTCAGTTTTCTGCACTCTGCTGTTCACCGTTGTACTGCCTGCTTAAATTTAGTTTGGAGTTGGCCAAAAAATTGGGTCCTCGATGTGTGGATCTGCAATGAGTCCTCGACGACGGGAGCAGGTTTCCTTGGGCTGTTCACTCGATCTTTTTGGCGGTCCTTCCTGAATTTAGCGTTCGATGACTTTCAGGATCGGCCGTTATTAAGTCGGGAACTTCAGCTTCAAATTTTTATTTAATTTTGAATTTTTCAAAAATTAAAAATGTATTATATTTCGAGTTAAACTTCTCGAAAACAAAACGGTAACTATTTTGTATATTATTCAACAGAAAACATGAAAAGATTTTCGCGCAACAGTAAATGAATTCAAAAAATTATTTCATTCGTTTAAATTTCTAAGTCTCTCCTCATAGTTCTACCGCAGCGATGGCTACCATGATGTGAGGCGTACAGAATGAGGATCGAAAGAACTTGAGACTTCTAATATTCTGGAGGTTTATTACACGAATGATTAATACAATATTAACAGAATATGAAATGGCGAAGCAACAGCAATGTACGATCGAAAGTAGTAGGGGGAAAAGCACTTCGTGGTGAGAGTGTACGTATGACATATATATAGTGATCGTGATGATGATGATGAAGAATGAGTGAAGGTGGGATTTCCGTTACAACAAAAATGAATTTGAAATATGAATCAGTGAATGGTATGAATCGAAAAATGGAAAATGATTTGTCTACTTTCGTAGTTTTTATTATCAAAACAAGTAACTCTTGTCTTATCATGTAATTTTAACGCTATTTGTGGACATTTTTCAACAAGTAAATGAATTTTGTTAAGTTTTTCTCTTGAATTATACGATGTGAATATTTTCAACAAATTTTCTTATTTTAAATAATGACCGAAATTAAAAAGTATTTTAGAAAATACAAACCTACTGGTTTTTGTTGATAAACAATGTATACCTTTAATTTTATTTCAATTTCAGTCATTCTGAACAGAGCAAATCATACAAACTAAACTTCCAGCTTCATATTCGTGTCTGGAGTGTAGAGGCACGAAGTTTGAATATGAAAAATGATTATCGAACTTTCATCTTTTGAATACTATTTTCTCGTCTTCTCAGTAATTATTCCAATCTATCTTTTTTTCAAGTTGTGGAACTGGCTAGGCTGGGAATTATTCAAGAATAATTAAGTAAGTAAATTCATTTAAATCCAGTTATTATTGGTTCCATTAAATGACTCAATAATTATATTTATCAGTACCATAACGATAACATTTAACATACGTTGTTTCTAAAATTGAAAGTTTGTTCATTATCATTTAATTTTATTATTAATTAAAGATGTAAAGTATCAAATAGTAGTTGTTATCGCTATGCGTAGCGTTTTATATTTATCGGTATTGATTCTCTTTCTTTGGCTCAAGGTCTGTCAATCGCAATATGTGACTGAAAGTGAAGAACTACCGCCTGAGGACACTCATTCAAAAGTTCAGCCGAAACTGTACGTTGTCTTTTTACCACCGATATTCAGCGTCATTGGAATCACTCTGATAGGCATATCAGTTCTGACTACCATATTTTGCGTCGCATATTGTGTATTTTTACCATGGACTCATGCTTTGTCGAATACTACTCCGGTTCAAGACCCTTCGAAGGTTCAAATGATTCCTCAAAGCGGTCCAAATATTTCAATTAATATTCCAAATCCGATTCAAAATATTCCAAATCCAATTCAAAATATTCCAAATCAGAATCCAAATATTCCAAATCAGAATTCAAATATTCCAAATCAGGATCCAAATATTCAAAATCAACTTCCTCATACGTTTAACATTGGCAATGACAGTGTAAACGTTAGGGAGCGGGAAAGAATTGAAGAAACATTAGAATAAGTCGAATAATTTGTCATTTCTGTAAATCTTAATGATCTCGTTTAGTTTTTCGGTTGCGACTAATTTGTACATATTTGTTATACTGAACTGATAAAATGTGTTGTTACCTAGTGTGAATTGGTTTTATTTTTAATTTATAATAACATCCATAGATAAGTACTAGTATACTGAACGTACCGTAATTCTGCATATTTCTCCTTGAAATCAAGTTTTAACTTCTTTGATAAATAGCTCTCTCTCCCTCTTTCTCTTTCCTTGTATTATAGTTTCTCAACTTTAACTATAATGAGTGTAAGAATTTGAACCATATATCTGCTTGGACGTTTGTAAGTTGGTGAAGTTCAACATTACCAGAAAGTCAAAATCGAAGCTGAAGTTTTCAGTTATACAGCAATCAAGAACGAGAAGAAATCAAAAATTTATCTCAGTAATATTTTATGGATGAAAATCAACTGACTATATATAGTTACCATAATCTTTTGATGATTGTTATAAAAGTTATTGGCACGTAACGTCGTTAAATTATTAATTTTTCAGATCTTTGGAAAAGTACTTGGGACTTTTTTTACCCTTGCAAATGTTAAGAAATCAGTATTTCTTTGTCCATTGATAATTAAAAAGATTCTAATCATGTTCACTTTCACTCGACAGTATTGTAGAAAATATATTCGGTTATTAGACTCGAGTTCTAATCAGTTAAACATAAATTACCAATTTATTCCACTTTGAAAATGTTACTTTTAAAATTAATATAACATGTATAACATGAATTTGCTATTTTTTGAATTTGTAATTGCTTGTATTATGTTTCCTGTGTTGGCGTTTCCCCGGAAATGTCTTCAGATCGCATTTGAAGATCGATCATTCTTCGAAAAAATCGTCAATTCAGTGCCACCACCAACTACTCCTTCTTTTTTGTCACTTGCATTGTTCTACGTTGTGTTCGTAACTGCCATCGCCTTACCATTAGTTTGGCTGTTTTTTTGTTGTATTCGTCTCACTATTCCGCGGGAAAATGCGGAATTATTTTCTCCTCGTTTGTCTCGTGATCTTTTCATTAATGATACCTGATACCACAAAATTTTAGAATTGTGTTTCGAAATGAGGTGTATAACCTACGATTTTTCAGAAGCATTTATTATTATTTTCAACGTTGATGAAAACGCGCCTCCAGCTGGAGAAGAGAAGAAAGGTACATTTTCTTCATATAATCTTGCCTGTTAATAGTCGTATATATGCAATTTTACTCAACTACTGAAATAGATTTGATTTTTCTTGACTACTGAGATGGATCTGAATTGAAAATGAGACCATGATAGTTGGAGAAATGTAATTAAACAGTCACATTTTAATTATAAATTGACTAAAAATGTCATCAAAAAGTATATTATCTAATAAAACGGTCAATGAATGGAGGAAGAATCGTAAAAAAAATTATATATATTTTGAGTTTTATGTTTGTAAAAAAATTTTGAAAATAAATTCTTTACATAATTATGTTATGTCAATCGATGTTATACACTTTATAGTTGGTACATTATTTGTAATGAATTGCATTACGCTGAAATTGCTTAATTTTGTTATACTTCAGTGGTCTTATACGTATAACATTGAATTGCGGTGACAATAACTTACCAGTCTGGTTTAATTTTCTAAAAAAAAAAGAATATTTGATCATTAAGACGTTACTCCTCAGGTTGATTATTTATTTTTTGTACCTTCTACTCTTCCTGTTGTTTTCTTTTCTGAAGTAATTTTATTCGTAATACTTAGTTATAGAAAATTTTTTTAATTTATTCAATTTTATGTGAAGTATATTTTCGTATAGAAAGTAAGTATACCCATTCATAGTTTTCTTAAATTAATGTTCAGCATATATGTAGGTACTTCTTTTTGTGGGATGGGTGAGATGAGTATATTTTATATCTGATGAGAAACGAATTTTATTTACTCGAATGGTAATAGCTGTAATCATGTCGTCAGTGAGTGAACAAACCATTAATTTTTCAGAGGTAAACCTTAGAAGTATTCAAGGATAGTCAGCTTATTATGCTTGGGGATTAACAGTTTTCTCGTTATAATGAGTGCTTTGGTTAAAATTATAATTTGTAAAGGAATTAGATTGTAATTTTTTCAGAATATTTTTCCTTTGCTGGGTCGTTGAATGAAATTTTATTTTAAAGAATAGAATTACAAAATTTTTAAAGGTATAGCGTTAAAAGCTGGCTGAGAATTTTGGCTCCCCTCAGTTGCACCGAAAGGAATCAGTCATTTCGGGGGCCTCAGACAAATTAATTTGTGTTGTAATTACGGTAAGGAAGCAACAAAGAAAAATTCCGTTTATGGGCAATGCTTTGGAATAACGTTTCAATATTTGAGAGCACCACTTACCCCCTTTTAATACGGGTTTATACAGGGTGTTTGCTGAGATGCTCCCTAACTTGAACAGTAGGTAGGGAGTACACCTTAAAGCAAATAAAAATGTGTAATAAACTCGTACCCTGTTCTCTACGGTCAAGGAGCTATAGGTATGAGTACTAAAATAATGACATTATCAAATTTACATTAAAATTGTCATTTGCCTATGACGTTTTATGTAGACCAGACCCCTATTTTTGCAGTACAAGTTAGGAATTTCCCGTTCTGACCTAATTATGTACCTACGCACGTACCATGTACATTTGTATATATACCTATATAATAAATAATTATATACATGCAGGTAAATTTACAAGTAGTGTATTAACAATAGGTAATGTGGCGTATTCTCTGCAATGTGGCGGACTTTTTGTTCCGCCATATCACCCATCCTTTTTCTCAGGAAAAAATGAAAATAATATTTTGTTTTTTGGAAGATTTATTGTATTAGGGAGCGAACTGTACGAAATCGAATACTTACCACCTTTTAAGTGGATACTTCCTCCTCAGCCCCCCAAGGTGTTTTAAACCATACTTCACAGTTGTTTTCCTGATTGTAAGGGTCAATCCTACATAAAAGTTCATTCGTGGTAAAACATTTTCTTATAAAATTTTCTACAAATTAGATCTACATATTTTTCATAGGCACCATAATTTTGGAGTTGAAAATTATCAAATATTTTATTGCACCTAGTTTTGTTTTTAGGGACCTGTAAAAGGGGGTAGAATCATTTGATGGTTGAAAACATTTATGTTACATGATGTCCATTATCCAACATACAAACTTTGTATATAGGTACCTAATACTTTCTCAAAAATAATTTTTTCATGTTAACAAGTAATTAATATGGAAACCTAAAAGTGAAAAAGTAAACTTTTCTCGATGAAAAAATATCAATATGTTACCAAAAAAAGGAGCAAGATGTACTCCCCTACTGATATATAGTTGAATGAATATAGGAAATTAAAGAAAAGTTCACCGCTTCACCATTCATTTTCTATGAATAAACAATTATGATATATAATTATGTATCGGCCAAAATTTGTGTTCATGGTTTTGAGAAAACTGCTAAAGGGATAGGACTGAAATTTTGACGAAAGATTTAATCATTATAAATATATAGGATTAGATCAGATCGGAATTTGGTACCTATTCATTCTGTACAGTTTCCGAGAAAAATGTAAAAATAAAAAAAATTTCTGGAGAAATGCAAGTTGCCTGTGTTGTTGCTTAAAGTATCTTTTTCGTATTTAAGGCGCAAGGAGTTACAAGCTTCTTTTCTGCATTGAATTAATTCAGGTTATTGGTTTTTCTTTAAATTTTTGATAGAAATCGGCAAACTCGGTTTTTCAGCGACGTATTGGAGAGCTAGAATTTTTTGTCTTAAAGTCTAGGTTAAAATCAGCTGTTAAAGTTTGGGAGACTTCCTGGGAAGCACCTTTGTAGCATACGTAATTAGCGATAGGTATCGAGTTTGAGAAGCACTGTGTGAAATAGTTAGATCAAAGCAACGTACTCTTATCTTCTGTAATAACTTGTCGAATGCGATAATGCGTGCATGACCATTCATCTTTCATCCGTATTCGTTTTATTTTTTCGCTTTGCGAGTCAGTTATGTTCAGTTTCCGAAAGTCGCCTATAAGGCGCAGTTTGTCCTTCTCTTTCTTCACAATGAGACCAGAGGCCCACTGCGACTTCGAGAGTCGGACCAACCCAATTTTTTGTTGCCTACTATACTCGGACCTCACCTCCTTCTCGACATCCGGGCGCAATCAGCGTGGTTTTTCATATGTCGGGGCACCAGTGGTTTCAATATAACATACCACATCATGCTGCACTCGATCGTGATACTGCGGTGGTTTGGTTATGGATTGGTGTTGTTGGAGCAGGTCCCGCACTCGCGGGTCTAGGTCGCTTCGCCATTGCACCGACAAAATGGAAAGAACAGCCGTTTGATGCACTGCGCAATGCGCGCTGCACAACGTTGAACCATCGATCAATTTTTTGTTCCTTAAATCTGTGAGAAGGTTGTGGTACTTGAGGAAGGCAACGCCAAGAATTGGTTGACTGACATCGGCGACAACAAAATTCAATTTATACGACTTCGGAAAGCCTGCGTCGATGTTCAATTTGGTCGCGCCGTGGGTTTTGATTGGGCTGCCGTTGGCCGCAAAGATGTTGTAGTTCGTAGATGGCATCGTCGCTTTCCCTACTCTCGGAGGGACTGCGGACAAATCGGACCCTGTGTCAACTAGGAACTCGTTGTTGAACGTCTCGACTATTAAGAAAAGTCGCGGCGACGTTGGCTGTTGAGAAGGCTGGATTGCCGCGCACTCCACCTTCACTTTTTGTTTCCCTGACCCGCTCGCTTGCACCCTGGCATGCAGTTTAATGCCCTGTCACCGAACGTATGGTGATACCAGCATTGGCCGTCGATCATCTCTGTGCTTTGGTCTTTCGCTAGTGTTCGCGAGCGGCTCCGAGTGTGACTTGAGGTACGACTGTAACTTCAATCTTGGCTCCAGTCTCGACTGCGGTCTTGTGACCGCCGCTCTTGTGACTCACGTCAATCCGCACAAAGCGCCGCAATTTTGGACGTCAGCAACCGAAAAACCGCGGTTAACACTCGTCCACACTCGTTGGCGTTGCGTCCGCTGCGCTGACTGCGTGAACGTGCGTTCCATTCCTCTCGGCCAGTTTGTGGAGCTGATCGGCGGTCTTACACACGCTATCGAGCGGATTGTTAGAATTGCACAAAACCTCTTGCGTTCGCAGGGGCAGTTTTTGTAACCAAATTGGCCTAACTATTCGGTTGGCATTTGGTTCGCCCCCTACAAGTGCGCATAAGCGCTGTAAAATTACGCACGGTTTCGTACCTGGCGGGATGTTGGCACCTCGGAGGAGTTGATTAAGTTTTTCCTCTTCGGACTTCCCATCGACTTCAATCAATCTCGTTTTGGCTTGCGTATGGTTGTCCAATTTCTGCCTGATTATACTTTCGATGGTGGCGATTTGGTTGTTTCAGAGGCATTGGAGGATAGCAGAAAATTTTTTCTTCTCCGTAGTCACATCGTAGTCCTCAAAAATTTCTTCGATGATCATGAACTACAAGTTTGGGTTATGGGGCGTGTACTGTGGCAATTCAAACCGTTTAATAGCACTCGAGATGCCCCCCATGGGGCCACTTGCCCCCGCGTGTGGGCCACTTGCCGCATTATTTTTGGATAAAGGTATTTCAATTCTCGAAAGTTCACTAAATCAACTCGAAATTTCGTCAGGTTACACCACCTAAAACTTGTTTGCGCATAAATTAAGATCCAAAAATCTTCAAAATTTGCTCAGATTGTTACTAAATTTAACATGTCTCATGCATACCTAATTGCTTACTCTTACATTATTTTAATCAATTTTGGTAGTATGGAGTTGTAGTTTTTAGAATTTTGACTACCTATATTGAGTAACTGTAATTTTGCTTCATTTTAAATCTGTAGGCGGCATATAGATTAATAAACAAGGTCATACTGATTGGATTTTAATTAGTAAAGAGTTAGTATTCAAGAAAAAAAAGGAGGTGCTACGATTTTAAAGAGTTAAGAAATGTTAATGTACAATAAATGATTTTCGTTTGGTTTTTTCCTTTTTTTCCCCTTTTACTGAATGAACGAAGGGAAAAAAATTTTGGTCCAACAATGTCACAAAAATTCTATTTTCTCATTTCATTATTGAAAGTGTTGCAAAGAAATTGGTTGACTATTATAACGATCATAATATATTTCCCCTCATATTTTTAATTTCAGAATAAATTCAGAAAATTTTCTCTGAACAAAGATTCGGTATGGTTGCGAGAAAGGTTGGATCAAAAAGTTAATACTTTTTTTTATATTGGTACATGTTTAAACGAAAATATAAGAAAATAATAATAAACAAATTAGCAAATATCAATGCGAGCTTGTTTTCCATTAAGTAATATTTTTGGCTAAATTTTACCGAGCGTTGTTGAAGAATTGAAATATCAATTTTTTTATTACCTATACGATAACTTTAGATTATAATGGTATCTCGTATCCCTACTTGTAGATATTTTTGATAAAGGCTATACACGTATATACGCCCTTATAAGATAGCCATTAAAATTTTAAATAATTATGTTTTCAGAATTTTATTTTCATTTACCTGTAGCCGTATTCAATTTGAATAATATTTGAGAGAGGAATTGAAGCAAAATGGCGTCATCGTCTACCAGTACACCAACAACACCTCCACCGGACGATAGTTTTCTTGACGATGCCAAACCGTGGAAAGCGTTAATTTTTGGCGCTATTTTATTCTTATCGTCATTGTTCTTATGTATAACTATAATTTCGGCTGCAATAAAACCACAAAATGACGACGATGGTTGTGAAACTACGTGCGTGGTGCAAAAGTGTTGTAAGCCACCAGACCCTTGCTCCGGAGGTAGTAATAAAAATTGTCAAAAAAAAACAGTAGTGTGCGTGTGAGAGATTAAATATGTAAAAACGTGTAGGTAACCTATATAGTTAGAAATAATGACGTAGGAAGGTAATTTAAAAAAAAATTATTCGTAAAATAATGTGTTTTTTGCACACCTCATTTCCATTACTGTTAGGGAATTAGAGTTTTATTAAACTTTGTTTATCGTTGTAAGCTAAAATTTGGAAGGGATTCAAAGATACAGATAAACATCTACAGTGATGGTGAGTATTGGTACGTAAGTAATATTAAATTACACTTACCATGATTATGTACTCTGAAAACGTTGATTGAATATATATACGACTGACAAATTCAATGGGAAAGTTTTCCACCAAAAATTCAGTTTGTTTTTAAAACACGACGGTATTGCTCCGAATTGTTCTTCAACTAGTTCTTTTTTTTTTTATTCGATATCACGAAAAACTTATACACAAACAGTTGGTTGTTGCAGACAATAGAAATTAAAACCCTTGAAAAAAGGGTTGATTATTGCACACAAAAGAAAATGTGAATGGTCATGTAACTTTTTTGTTCTTTTTCAAACTCAGATCCCCCAACAGCAGCCAAACCTGAAATGACTTATAACTGGTAAGCCATCACCCAATTGAAAACATATCTGCAAATCAAAAATCATCAGACTAGGATAGAAAATAGCGTATAAGTCTACCTATATTAGAGGTTTTTTACCTATACCATTGAAGGAACGCTTCCAAGACTAAGAAAGTTGACCCATCACCACTGCATGCCCCCCACCAACAAAAAAATCTCAACCAAAAAATAATTTTTTAGTCTACTTTGTTTTTTAGAACATTCATATAATATTCTACAAGCCTCGAAGTACCAGGGAGCGGCGCTATAGCTGGTGACTGTCTTGGATTTTTGTTGGCATAGTTGAGTACCTAACACTCTAGAATTCGTTGTTTGCGTGGAAGCAACGAAAATTCTTTTTCTTTTTGTATTTTCTTCATGTATGTGTGTGTGGCTGTGTGAGTAGTGGCACTTGCATCTTGAATTTTGTCTTAATAATTTTGGTTTAATGGGGGATTTTATTTTTAACGTCGCAGTATGGGTGGTACTTCGGAAAAAAAGTTCAACTATGTGGACCAAACAAACAATTAACCAATGAAAAGGCTCAAAAACAGTGTAATTGAGACAATTTTTTCTTTTTTTCTCATTATATCGTCTTCTGAGGATTCAAAATTTTTGTACTTGTTCTTATTGTATGTCTTAGAGTCTCCTATTCAATTTGTTATGTCAATTGAAAAGCGAAATGTTCTTTAAAGAGAATCACATAGAAGTATTTGAAGGCGGCCACATACTTACCATGCTTTTATCTCGTTTGTCCACATAGTTATAGTATATAACGCCACAAATGCCACAGTCGATTTTTCAGGGCGAATCCCTCATTTTGACTGAATAATTTTCGTCGTGTTTTGTTTTAAAAAAAACGGGTTATACATTTATTTTACAGATAATTGTCACCCGCGGCGTAGCCGTCTACTTAATGAAGATTTATAATCCTCCTAAGAAAAAACTTCAGTGAGAAAGATCTTATGCAAGATTCACCTCCGAAGGGAGTTTAATGAATTTACAAAATTAAAAAAGTTTTGGGGTGTTTTTTTGTTCTAGAAAATTCATTTTCTTCCAACTTTTCTTCGTTTTTCCCGTTTTTTTCGGAAGGTCTGGGAGAGTTTTGACTTCCAAACCCCACTTCGCTATGTACAGCCCTAATTACATATCTATTTACAGCTACGAATATGCATGTTTTTTCTGTCGTAGACCGGTAGGAATACCTATTAATTTTATGTTTTTTTTTGTTTTTTTCATCATCTTTGATTTTGATTTTTTGAAATTGGCTCACGAGCCATAGGTTGCCCAGGTCTGCCTTAGACTTTTTGAGCATTCATGAAGTTGCAAATCCACACGACGTTCAATCCCAAATGCCTCACCCCACAGGTACTTCATATATCAGTTGGTTTTCACCGAGACCATTCATGTTATTTGCATGCACAAATTCAACAGTTTCAATTTCTCAATTAAGTTAATCATCTTTGTAAATAACACCTATTCTAATTCTAAGTTGCATTTTAATAATAAGTATATTGGCTTGTATACACTAATTTATATGTACAGTTAATGACAAAATAAAATGATATTCTAATAAAAAACAGTTTTAATTTGATTTGCAACAGGTATTAGTTACTAAGGTAACCTACCTTTTGATTAATGAAGAAAAATTTTCAAGTTTGCGATGAACTCCATTTGTAGTATCAATTCGGTTTTGACCTTAAACCGACAAAAACAAAATATTTTTAGATATTAATTTTTTTTTCTCAGGTAAGTAGGGGTACAGACCCCCAGGACGTTATCCACCTAATTTCACGATTCAAAAATCCCGAATACCATTTTCACGACAACTAAAGTCCTTCCTAATAAAACCGAATTATTGAAGTTGCCTTCGTATAGCGATGTTTCCACTTCGGCTAAAAAAAAACTCAGTTACACTAAAAACTAATACAACTGTTTATTTCAACTATGACGTCAGCTTTTTGGCTGGTAAAAATTTCATCCAAATCTTAGGGCAGCATATTATTAACAAGAAAAGCAGATTTAAAAAAAAAAATTCTGATTAAGTCTCCAAAATCCTAGTTCAGCATGCAGCGCTATACTACCTTAGATCATATAGAAGGTGTATGGATCTACAGGTAAACACAGAAATCCGTGCCAACATTCCAAAACCCTAAAATGGGCATAGGTTATATGCACATATGCAGTACATTTTTTTGCATTTGTATTCAATTCTTTGGTTCTGTGAATCTAAGCTACCGAAAAAATGTTCCGTGAATCCAGTAAATTCTGAAAACGGTTTCAAAAACGGACCAAAAAGGACCTATAGCGCATGTGCAGAAATTATATTTCTAATTGAGAATTTTAAAATGATGGAACATTTTATTAACATTGGTCAGACAGGGCTACTGGTAATCCACACATCTAAATGATCGAAGTTTAAGACTGCAGGTTTTATGAATTTTGTTCCCTCTCACCTTTTGTCATCTTTTCTTTATGCCATTCATCCCTCACATCATTCACCTTAGGTAATTTAATTTCTATACTTATTTTTTATTGATTTTATCTTACAACTATCGTTTTATTTTAGTAATTTATATTATGTTTTCTTGCATGTCATCTTGCTTATTTATGAATACTTGCTTTTTCATGTCTGTGCTTGTTTTGCTCTTTGTTTAACATAGCTCTTCATATTATTTCCATTTTGCCTATAGTTTGAATTGCTCAACATCTTTTATTTTAAATTTGTAACCTAAATTTGATTTACTGCTTCTTATCTTTACATATACCTACATATATGATGCTTGTATGCAGTGTTAAATAGAATTGCTTTTTCTATCAGAGATTCAGCTATAAAATATATTGTACGATGTCGTCGATGTACGAAGTGATGCTGTTTGATGTGGTGGTGGTTCAGATAACTGAGCCGGACTGTTTTCAGTGTCAGTCTCTGTCAGGCTAGTTAGTTTATTGTCTCGTTCATGAGTCATGCTGTGTAGGAGTCTATACTCTGAATGTGCTCTTTTGAAATCACACTGTTTCTCACCAAATCTTATTCGTTTGCCTTTTAAATAGCAACGTCTACTTATATAATTTAATAATTGTGAATTGTATGAGTAAAATTTTTTTGTTCATAAAATTTCAAACCAATCATTTGAGTTGTGTTCAAAATTGTGACGCCATTATACTCTCCACTTTTTTACACTAATTCACAAGCCTTTAGGGTATAGATCAAAATTGTGTTTTTATTAACATTAATCTAATAACATCGATCAGTCGCAACATTTTATCCCATTCAAATTGAAATTTAGTTTTCAATAGCCTCATGAATCACAAATAGTGGGTGATACAACATTAGCTGCCAGTTGAAGCATTTTGAGCAAGTGCTTGAATTTGTGGATTTTGATAAGATTTTCAACTCTTGCTGTCTATAGCTAACTGATTGTCTATCAGTGAGGCTTCTTCAGTAGAATCGACTGGGGATTGACCCTGTACCACACCCACAATAGATAGGATCGTTTCAAAGATGTTGCTACATTTGTAGACTGCAGTACAGTAATATAAACTTCATTTTTATGCTTTTTGTTCTATTCTGTTCATTTGCTTGGGAATTTGAAACGAATATGATAGCCTAAATTAATAGGCATGTGGTGGGAGAGAGGTGGTTCGTTTTTCTGACTCATTTGGTGTTCTGTTGGTTGTGGTGTTTCCCCCTTTCCCTCCTAAAACATATTTTCCTACACTTAGCTATGCAGATGTCTGTTTCTTTTTTACTTTTGCCTTTCTGTTGGTTAGTTTTGTTGTGTGACTTTTTCGGACATCACATTTAAAAATGCCAACACAAAAAATTGTTAGAAAAGTATTAAGTTTTTGGAATTTTTAAAATTTTCAAAAATCTGAAAATTTTAGGCAGTAAATTCCACTACAAGTGCAAGTTCTGCACTCTTTATTTGTCAGTAATGAAAATTTTAACACTATGGGGTAGCAAGTTATATTATTATAAAAGAGATTGCTTTTTTTTTTAAACCTTCCAAATAAATAGATTATATGAAATGAAAATTATGTTCTAGCTTTCAGCCAAACTTGGACCATTATTAAATTATTTTAAAATTTTCAGTAAAAACTTCTGCTTTTGAAAAAAATTTTGATAAAAACAATATCAAGTTTTAATTGATTTCCATGAAAAGAGGACTCTTTTCTAATAGAACTTTGCTGCCCTATAATTTTGAAATTTTCATGATTGAATAGTGAAGAACTTACTCCTATGTTAGATAGTCTAAAGAAAAAAACACAAGCATCTGTAATTAGACAAAGAGGACATTGTTTTGGATGTTTCCGGATAGGTCTCTAATAGATGGTAGAAGAAAAGTTCTGGAGAGAATTTAAAAGATAAAATTTCTGCCTGTTGGGCTTCTTTTTTTTTTAATATAATAAACCATCTGGCTAATTCATTTTGAAAGACACAATATGAAAAAAAAAAAAAAAAAAAAAAGAATAATGATGAAAAAACAAAATTACAAAAAAATTTAATTATTGTAAGGATTCAATCATGTCACTGGGGTGACAGGCCAGTTCAAACAGCAAGGCATCATGGAGAAGCTTGTCAAATTGCTGATTCAAACACCACTTTTTACAACACAACCCTAAAAGCACCTCTTACAACTTATGATAATACAAATAAAAATATCCTCTTTAACTGAACGTAGACACTTCTAAAAAAACTGTATGAAGTAATTCATTTTTTGATACTGGCAATTCATATCACAATCTCAGTTTTCAATTCCAACATTTATTACTGATAAGCAAATACTGAGCATGCTCAAGTATTTGTTCAGTATGTGCTCATGCTTAGTATTTGCTCAGTATGCTAGAGCATTTTTAATATTCCTCTTAAAACAAGATGTAATCAGTTGTAAACTTGCAAGTTGCAATAATTATATGCTTACTCAATCAGGATGTTCCGTAAGTTGTTAAGTGAAGGTAAAATTTAGACTTTGTGGATCTTCATTAGATAACAAGTAGGCTACTCATTTGAGAACAAAATGTAGTATGGGAAACAGCCGTGTGATTGCGCTAGATTTTACACAATGATTTATTCTTATAATAAATGTGTATTTTGAAAATTGATTTTTATAAATTTATTCATTTGTTTAGGTCAGAAATTAAAATTACTGAAAATGCTCATAAATTCTCGAGAATTTGCTCATTTTTAAGCTTATGCTTTTAAATGTCAAGCATTTATTTTTCAAGCATTTGCTGAGCAAAAGCTCAATTATTTGAGCATTTAAAAAAAAAACCAAATGTTTCTTACTATCACTAAATTTTAGATGAATAATTTGCGGTGGTACAGGTAGTTTTTTATATAGGTTTTCTATGAAGCCTACACATTAATTTCGATTTCATGAAAGGACCTATAGGGGTGGGATCGGTACAGCTTTTTATTACATAATCAAGGGAAACTTTTCTAACAATAAACAAAAAAAAATAAAATATATATTTATTTATATTATACAATAGAAAGAAGAAAACAACGTAAGTGTAAGTGCAAGTATAATCTTTATTTATTCATTTCTTAATACTTGAGGCATTGTATCAAATGTACATGCCCAGCATTATGATACAATTCTTTCAGCAGATGTAAAAAAAAAAAAAAAACTCTTGTTACCTAATATTAATTACCTATCAATAATATATCTGAGAAAATTAGGACGTAATGACCACCGTTCTGGTCTTTTTTTTTGTTTTTTTGCTTGAACTGCCGCAATCATCATCATCATTTTTCGACATCTTCAGAAATATCGTTATCACCAGGAATATTAATGATAATATTAATACGCCGTAATAAACCAGTGCTTTTAATGGTTGATTATCGTCCTCGTCAGGGGAATCAGGCGTGGTTTTGTTATCTCCATTGTCACCCATAGTGATGAAGACGAAGTTTTTTTGTTTTTTTTTTTAAGCTAAAACAGAAAGGTAAAGTTAATTCTTTCAAAATGAAAAACATTATCATTTTGCTGATACAAAATTGTTTCATGAGGATTTGGGAAGGCCTCATCTGGATAGAAAATTTCTTAGTTTTTTTCTTATGCGGTTGGGTGTGTGTCCTCGATTTCTCAAAATAAAATTACACCGTCATCTCTTGTAGGAAAGGGGTGTAACTCTAAATTTTGCTATGTTGTTCAAAACAAACATTAAAATCCGATAATATACACAATTATATCGGGGAATTGGCCCTCAAACCATTTCACGAACTGCTCAGCTTTTATGTGCGAGAATTTTTATTGCCCAAGTCAATTGACTTAGAAAATTATGCGATGATGTAACATTGCAAATTTCAGTTGGATGACGTATTTTTGGTAATCCAGAGATTTTTCTGTATTGGCTTTTAGTAGCCTTCCCATTATACTAGCTCAGTAAAATTAGTTTATAATTATCATTCTAGATAATTAAATATTGGATTCAAATGTAATTGACACAAAATATTTTATATACGAAATATGTTAGGTGGCCTACTGAACAAGCAATACAAATGTTCTAACTCCTTACCCTGTACTTTCACCTGACGAGAATCAAATGAGTGATTACTTTAGGTTTTTTTTCTTTTTTTAAATTTTCCTCAAAAGTTAAGCGACATAAACAAAATAATGCGAATAGAATTAGAAACAAAATTACAAGATACTGCCGAATTTGTGTAATCTAAGAATTAATTAAACGCCCCCAAAAATCATATTTTTTCATTTTTTCCCTATATATTATAGGTTTGTTTTATTTTCCACAAGGTTCTGCCGCCAGAAGGTGCTATTTCGCTCTTGAAAGATGAATGCGCCAATTGAAGAGCGGAATCGAATTGACAGTAGTGGAATAGCTTCCCTCAGTGTCACCCCGGTGTGGTTATTTTTGGCAAAAATAAAACACACACAACCTATATTAAAAAACAAAATGTGTTAAATTTGAAATCGGAGCTTCAAGAAACATACTTGACTATGTATGACTCAATAAAATATAAAAATTCATATCCTGGCCTCTTTTTGAATCCCAGTGGTGGAAGAATGAATTAAATGTGAAGAAAAAAATAATGTCAAATTTTGAGTCAGCATCCTAAAAAACAAACCCGCTGATGCATCACACAACATAATGTGAGAAGTCAAATGTTGGCCACCTTCTGCAGCCCCTAGCAGTCCAGCAATGGGTTGAATGAAAAAATAAACGTCAAATACGAAATCAGTATCCTAAAAAATATATCCCGCTGATGTATCACACAGCAAAATATGAGAAGTCAAAATTTGGCCACTTTCTGAAGCTCCTAGCAGTCCAGGAATGGGTTGAATGAAAAAGTAAACGTCAAATACGAAATGACAACATTCCTAAACCTGATTTTTTTTTTTATCGGA